>JAZBGX010001373.1:1922-18916 GCA_037414775.1 Zonitis immaculata
TTTCTCTTATTGAGATAGAAATTAATTTGAAAACATGTCAGCTTATGAAAATAAATTGAAACAATTCGCAATCGATTTATATAAAATCGATGCAATTAAATTTGGTGAATATAAAACGAAAATCGGTGTAATGACACCGGTATATTGTGATTTAAGAGTTATCGTCAGTTATCCAGAATTACTCGTAATAATCACTACCTATTCGATTTAATTAATTAATATTTAATCAATTTCTAGGATACTTTATGTGATTTGATTGTTGAATATTTGAAAAAAATCGATAATAAAACCAATATAATTTGTGGAGTACCATATACAGCTTTACCAATAGCAACAATTGTATCAATAAAAACGAAATTACCGATGGTAATGCGACGAAAAGAAACCAAAGATTATGGTACAAAAAAATTGATTGAAGGCAAATTTAATAATGGTGATATTTGTTTGATAATCGAAGATGTTGTAACATCTGGTTCAAGTATTTTAGAAACTGTTAAAGATTTACAAAATGCTGGTATAGAATGTAAAGATGCGATTGTTTTATTGAATCGTCAACAAGGTGGTGAATTGCTATTGAAACAGAATTCGATCAAAATGCACGCTTTATTGGATTTAACACAATTAATTGGTTATTTAAAAGATGCCGATTTGATTGATCAAAGTATTGTTGGAAAAGTTGCTAATTATTTGAAAGATACACAAATTACGAGTATAAAGCCAATTGAAGAGAAAAATCGTTTGAAATTATCGTTTGAAGAACGTTTAAAATTCGTCAAAAATCCAATAAGTCGTGAATTAATTGGAATAATTCTAAAAAAACAATCGACACTATGTGTAGCTGCTGATTTAACAAAAACAACCGATATATTGAATCTAGCAGAAGAAATCGGCCCGTATATCTGTTTATTTAAAACACATATCGATATAATTGATGATTTTCATCCGAATTTTATAAAACATTTAAAAGCAATAGCAAAACAACACGAATTTTTATTGTTTGAAGATCGTAAATTCGCCGATATTGGTAAAACTGTACAATTACAATATAATAACGGTATTTATCAAATATCAAATTGGTCGAAATTAATAACAGTACATTCACTAACTGGTAAAGGTTGTTTAGATGCAATCCAACAAATCAATGATAATAACAATCAACAATGTGGTGTATTTTTATTAGCTGAATTATCAGCTGATTGTAATTTAATTGATACAAATTATACGAAAAATACGATTAAATTAGCTGAAAATTATCAAAATTTAGTTGTTGGTATTGTTTGTCAATCGCCGCAATTTTTAAATAATTATAATTTATTACAATTAACACCTGGTGTACAATTAGATTCAAGTGGTGATCAATTATTACAACGTTATAATACACCGGATTGTGTTGTTTTAGATAAAGGTGCTGATATTGCTGTTGTTGGTCGAGGTATAACATTAGCATCAGATCGTCGACAAGCAGCAATGAAATATCAACAACTCTTGTGGCAGGCCTACAAAAAACGTTTACAACAATGATTAATTTTTTAACATTCCTTAATAAATTGTTAAAACTACTACTTTTACATTTCTTTTTCTATTCTAATGAACCAGTTATCAATTTATAATCAGACTACTGTTATGTAAAGTGCGGATAAATAAACCATCGTTAATAAGAGCCCTTTCAGATTAGGTACATTCAGAAGATCAACAGCACAGAGTAATTACTCTGTGATCAACAGTGAGACCCTCGAAAACGAGAGCACGAAACAAGTCATGAAGATGAGACCCAATAAATCACAGCCACTGGGCCTCAACATAAAAAGAAAAATAAGAGTAAAGTAACCTAACATTTATTTAATTATATAATAAATAAACCGATGATAGTTATTATATCATTATATAGATTTATTTAGTGCACGTTAGTATAGGAGCTACAATTAATAACACTTTCACTTTCTATATGATTGGTAGCATTGATTATTTGACAGAATTGTATTGTCTGTCAGAATTATTTAAAAATAAAGAAGTAATTAATGATAAGATAATAAAAAGAATGTATTGCCGTAAGTTGTGGAAATAATAAAATAAAACTACTCAATTTTTTTTTTATACCACACCTATTAATAACAATTTTAATAACAAAATTTTTAGGTTAGTAATTCTTTGTACATTATAAAGATCTCCAGCTTGAAAAGTTCGGTTTCTATAAGAAACAACCACAGCTGATAATGGTAAAAAAAATTTGTAACGGGTTAATAATTTGTTAAATTCCAGGAACATATGTCTAGATTTTTGATAAAAAATTTAGGCATTTCGTTTTATTTATTCAACTGTCCTGAAGGCATGTTTGATACTATCAAGGGCTTGGGTTTCTTTATCTTCGAAAATTTTAGTCGTTTGATTTGTTTTCATATCAACCATTTCGTCTTCTAAACAACTTGGTTCGTATTTTTTACCATTTCTCTTTTGTACAGTTTTTGTAGTTAATGTAATTAGTATAATAATTATTATAATGAATATAAAACATGCTATCGATATTAAAGTAATTGTTAATGGTGATAAATTATTGTAAAGGATTTTTTTTTTTATTACATAATCATCATCGTAATCTTGCCAATTTGTCCAAGTATTATTGTAATATTTCGGATCGGCTTTTGGATCTCTCGGTTTATTACGTGGTGGTATTTGTGTTTTTCTATAACGACTCATTAATTGTTCTAAATTCATTAGAATGACGGGTCGTTGTTGGGCCAAATTGTAACGTTCACATGGATCATCTTTTATATTAAATAAACATGGTGATTGTAATGGGTTACAATGATTCATTTCCGGTATATCGATATGATCATATTTCGAACAATTGATTACAGCTGATTTACGTAATTGTTCAATTGAATTGCGATTTAATAGATCCAAACTGTAATTATTATTGTGTTGATTTTGATTTTTCTCTTTAATTTGTTTATAAGTGATATAACCGGTGAATGCACTATTAACTTTTGATTTCAATACAGCATCAATATCGTAATGGTAAATTGATTGTCGTCCAGATGAACCATACCATAAATCCTTGGTACCTTGTGATGGTGAACCGTACAAATATTTCCAATCGCCTTGTCTCAATGCACCATAATTCGTAATATCGTCGATATTATGGAGTATTTCAATACGTTTCCGTTTATTATTATTATTATCACCTTCACTTATAATATCCCATTGATCAATACCATCTAAATTTTTCGGCAATTGTCTTTTATCTAAACCAATAGCTGTATATAATGTTGGTAACCAATCGCTAATATGCATTAAATTATTTTCAATACGTTTCGGTTTTTTTATTAACGGACTCCATATGGTGGCAACTGATCGCATAGCACCTTCCCATGGTGAATTCTTCATACCACGGAATGGATAATTCGAACCATGATTAGCATGTATACCATTTGTTTGTGCACCATTATCACTTATAAATACAATAATCGAATTATCTAACATATTTTTGTTACGCAACGCTTCGATAACACTACCAACACTTTTATCTAATAATGATACCATTGCTGCATAGATACGTCGTTCTGGATCGTTGATATGAGCAAATTTGGCAATCTCCTCATCTGGTGCTTGTAATGGTTGATTATCGTTACCAGTATGCGGTGCTAAATGGGCTAAATACATAAACATTGGATCATTTGTATTGTGATTATTTATTAATCGGACCGCTTCTTCTGTGAATAGACTTGTTGAATATTTGCCTTTAGCATTCCAATCTACGGACATATTACGACGCATATCGTAACCATTTTCAGATGTATACTGGAATAATAGAAATTATTTTACAACAGTTTTTAATCGTTTTATATAGAAAATATTTACTGTAGCATGTACGGTATGGTCGAAATAATCTTGTAATCCTTGCCAATAACCGAAATGTGTATCAAATCCTCTATAAGTTGGTGTATAGACTTTTTTGAAGAAACCTAAATGCCATTTACCAATAGCATGTGTTTTATAACCATTTCTTTTTAGATATTGCGGTAATATGGTTTCATTTAATGGTAAACCCCATGGTTCCGGTTCTAAGATCACCAAATGTTGCATACCTAAATCAATTCATAAAAAAAAAAAAAAAATAGAAAAATAGAAACAACAAAAATTATTATCATAACAATAAACGAATGAATGTTAAATATAAAAATTACCGCAACCTTGACAATTATAAATAGACAAATTATATAAAAATAATAATTAGAAGAGAGGCAACAACAAAAAAAAATATAAAATCAATTAATTTTTTTCTCGATTCTTATTTTGAGAATTGAAGATCTAATTAAAATCGATGCTTATCTAATCCAAATAAGTTAATTGTTTTTCCTATCCGGTATTCTTGTAATTATTAAATAACCAATTCAAGGATATTTCATTGTTTCATTTTATATTAAAATTGGACAATTATTTATTATTAAATAGGAATTATCAACGTATAATGGTAAGTTTTTTTTTTATGATTGTCGTAAAAATTTGGGAAATATCTCCAAAAAAAAAACAAACACTATCGATAATTTCGAAATAAAATTATACCTTGAAATTCTGATACATCTGAATTTGGGTTTTGGATTTTATTTTATTTTTGAATAATTTATCGTTCTTTTAATTAATTAGATTTGTTGATGTTTTGCATTTATTTGGAATAATTTAGAATAGTTTATTTATATATTTCCATTATTATTATTATTATTATTATTAACTATATTTAAATTTTATTCTAGATAATTGTTCGTTATATCGAGGTATATTAGCCACGTGGCTTGTATTTTTCACAAGACTTAAATGCACCTGGTTCTTTCAAGGCTGGAATTTTTTTTGCAGCTTTCACATGATTTTTCTTTGAAAAATCACGATTATATGTCCGTATTATTGAAAATTTTTATTAATCATACAAAATTGATTAATGTTAATTTATTGTAATTGTAATAGGTTTTTTTTTTTGTACTGATTAATCAATTTGTTTATAATTATCTTGTTACCTAAGTGGATGGGATATTTTCCTGTTAGAAATGCAGACCTTGATGGTGTACATAAAGCTTGCGTATAATGGCTATTCAAAATTACACCATTATAAGCTAAAGCATCGATATTAGGTGTTGGTATCTCGTTACTACCATGGAAGCCAACATCGTTGAATCCCTAAAAGGAAAAAAACAAACATAAGAATCTCATTCCTTTTTTTTTTTGTTTTTTTCTGTAGAGATAAGATGACTGGAAATCCCTGAACATTCCAATGAATCTTCAACTTTTTGTGTTCTCTTATTTTATTTAAAGTTGCATTTTTGTTTGTTTTATTATTTCATAGAACGGTTCATTGACTTTTCAACATTCTTTATGGGAATTGTTGAATTTGAATGTCAATTATTCTAAGACTTTCAAGGCTTCAAAATGAACTTGCTCTCTTTTCGAGACAATTCACTTATGATATCAGACCGGAACTAATCAAGTCACCAATCAATTTCTCAAAGGGATTGTTGCAAAAAAACAAACAAGGACTCACCATATCATCAGCTACAATAACTATAACATTAGGTTTCTTCTTAGTATGGGTAATACCCAAATTGAGCAAAACACCGAACATTAACAATTTAAAAATCCACATTGTTTGTTTTTCGAAAATCAAAGTTTCTTAAAACTCGAATTTTATTTACTTTCAACTTACGCCTTCTGAGTTAGCTTGGGTTCTAAAGTACTTTTTTTTAATCAATGCTCTTATGGGGAAATCCTTTTTGTTTATATAGAGGTTTTTTTCGTTTTTTGAAAGAGTGCAAGAGTGGGGCTGGAAATTCAACAATCACTTTTTTTTTCAAATATACAAAATAGAGCGTCGTTTATTAGAAATTATGACGTCGATCGTAGTTAAGCGTCGTCATTGGGATCACCACGAAACTAGTTTTAATCAAATTTTTTTTTTTTTATTATCGGAATTCCTATATGATGGTCAACTAAATAGGATGAGTCAAGAAAATTTTTGGTAATTCATCGGAAAATGTTTGATTAATTATAATTAGTTAAATATTTGTTAAATAAGTAAAAATGCCAAGAACAAATTACTAATTATCATAATTAAATTTTATCTAATGATTTTTGTTAGACAAACGTTTCCTTTTATTATGGGTCAATAATTGATTGAAAGCGAATAAACCTCCAAGGTATTTATTTGGAGAAAAAAAAACATAAATTACCCGAAAAAAATTATAATCACCTTTCATTTTTTTTTTGTAAATTTCTTCCTTATTTCGTTTATTTCCGAAATATTTATTTCTTTATGGTAAATTTATTACTGCATTTATTATGAATAATTGATCATTTTATTTATTTATGTCTTAATTATTAATTGATGCAATTAAATGATTATAATTATAGTTGTATGAATATTTCAAAAATTGGTGCCATGTGTTTAACTGGTTGTCTAAATTCGACCATAACCTCAAGAAAAAATTCAAAATAATTATTAAAATATTTTATTTATTTAAAGACAATAATTGAATTAATTTATTCCCTGATAATTATTAATCGAATGCCTAAAATTTTCATTACAAAAAATCATTTATTGGTATATTTACAATTAATAAAAAGTAGAATATTTATATTAATCTTCTAGTAAATTATCAATTTCATTTAACAATTCATCTTCTTCTTTTAAACTAACATTCGATGAATCATCATCATCTTGTAATAGTAATACTTCATCAATTTTATTCGTATCATCTTCCACCTTCTCCAATCCATCATTTTTTTGTGATTTCTCCATAATCTCATCATTATCATTATCAATTTTGGATGCTTCAGGTTGTTGTTGTAATGATGGTTGGATATGTAATGACGGTCGTTGTAATTTCAGTCTTTTTTTCGGCTTATCTTGTTGTTCATCCAGATCCAGACTACGTTTCTTTAAATTCTCCTGTTGTTCATCAACAGTACTTGTAACCGAATTATCACATAATTGTTGTTTCAATGCACGTTCAGCACGAATTTCATCTAATGTTTTAATTTTAATATCGTCAACATCAGTTTTTTGTACTTTTATAATTGTTGATTGTTCGATCTTCGGTTGATGTTTCGTTGTGATCCGATCAATTATACGTTGACGTAAATCTTCAGAATCTGTAATCATTTTATTGTATTTCAATTATTCAAATTGATAATTTTTGCAAACATTTAAAAAAACAAAAACAAAAAGTACCCGGCTTTTGATATGAAAAAAAGGCAGCCTGTTCTGCTTGTATTTTTTCCAATTTGATCTCTTCCAATGTTTTAACTTTTATTGTTTTATTTGTCGGTTTTATTGGTGAATTTGTTGTTGATTCCGAGTCGGACTCTGCAAGAATTCATCAGACAAGAAAAAAATAAGAATTTATCAATTAGGTTTTTTTTTTTATAAAAAACTTCATTTAAAACAATTCGGGATGCATTCTAGCAGTTCTTTTTTTCTTTCAAATTAATAATAAGACACAATTTTTAGTACAAAACAATTTTAATTCTTTTTTCTTGTATTTTTTTTTCAAATATATTTTTTCATCATACAATCAACTTAAAACAATTCACAATCTACAACAATATATATAGAGAGTTATATAAAAAAAAAGTATTTATAAATAATAAAAACACCCCAAAACTGAGCCAAGAAAAACAACAACCAAACACTGCTCTCCTTATTATTTTGTTTTTTTTGTTTGCAAATAAATTACAAATTAACAGAAAATTGTGCATACGGCAAAACTCGCATTTTTCGGCTAAAGCATTTTGCTATATGTACAATAACAATATTGATTAGTATACAATTGTTTAATTATAGAATTTCCACAATCTATATATAATACAACAATATTATCGTGGAAGCTCTCCAATTAAATTATCATAATTCCCTAAATATTAAAAAAAAAAAATTACAAGAATGCACCACGAATTTCCCTTCAAGTTATCACAACACTTTTACCTCTTCAAATAATAGATAGAGGTATAATATAAATATTTTTTTTTTTTGAAAATTTTCGCAAAATTATCAAACTTAACACAAATTCATCAATAAATTATTATTTCGAAAATTAAAAACAGAAAATTCTAATGATTTTATCACGTTGTTTTCTATTTAACAAGCTGCATACCTTCTTCAAAATTTACAACTAATGAATCGTTCGGTTTTTGAAAATTTTGATCAACCAACATTCCTGTATTTGTTGTTTCTTAAATTTAGAATCAGAAAAAACAATAGAATTAATTTAATAATCTTTTCTCCTGGATTATTATTTATTATTATTCATTATTACCAGAATTTAATTTCATTTCATGATCTTCATTTGTTGTTGTTGTTGTTGCTATCGGTTGTAATGGTGGTGATGTAATTTTTGCAGTTTGATGTAAAAATGGACAATGTGGCTTTTTACAACCACCTGGTTGTGATTCCCAATAACATGGTATTGCTTTACGGTTTTTCTATAATTAATTTCTTATTATGATCAATTAATCCAATTAATTTTATTGGATAACTTACGCGCAATTCCATATGTCGGAAATTACAATGAACATTCAAACATTTGCCCTCTTTCCAAAACGAACACATTGTTTCACAGCCTAAGGCAGACGGTTCATGACGAAATGTACAACTATCACCCTTTAATTTTATTAGATATAGAAATTGACAAATATAAATTAAAATATAATTACAAGTTAATAATAAAATAGAGACTTACTTTCGCACATGTTGAATAATAATAAAAATAACAGTCATTATTTTTTCTAGGCGATTCTAAATCCGTCATTTTCTTGAAGAAATTATCCAAACTACAATGGAAAAATTGGAAAAAAAATTATTGTGAGGTTATGTTAAATTTCACATTCATTTGTTTTAGTACCAACTCAAAAATTATAAGTTTTTTTCAACAAAATAAATGAAAATTATTACCATAAGAGGTTCCCTGGCATTTTTTGTAATAATAATTAATAATAAATTAGAATTTCTCGAAATAAATTCGGGGAGAAAAAATCCGATAATTTTTATTTCGATGATAGAATATTGAAATATCGCAAGCTTTATCAATACTTTCGTCTTTACGATTATAAAAAAGAAAACATACCTGTTTTTTCCTCTATATTCTAATAAATTTTGTAAAAATTTTGTCGTGGTGTTGCTGCAAACGACAATTTCACCACAAAACAGGAAATTCTGTCAAAAATCAAAAACTACGACAATTGTCAAAACGGAATAATTCAAATTTATGGCGGTAAAATTCACAAATTATCTATACAATTAGAATTATTCTAAAAATAGATTAACGTACTTTAATCACCACAGTATCTATAATCAACTGTACAAAAATGTATCATTATATCCAATATTTTGTGTAATTTCAATTAAATTTGACTTACTTTAGTAAGTAACTGGTATCATTTATGGTTATTGTGTAATATTGGTCGGTTCAAATTGAGCGCTATTGTCGACGAATCAGATTGTAATAATAATAATAATAATAATATTCAATTGAATGTGCGTAAATTGTTTGGACGATGCATCGTTGATGAAATAATCATAAATAGAGGTCAAAAAAACGTCATTATTATCAGTTTCAAGTGGAATATCAAAGTGTACTGGGGGACATTTTGTTCAAATTTGATTGACAAAAAACTACTCTTAAAAATCTCGTAAAAATGGTAAGTTCACAACATAACCTCATTTTGTAAATAACTTTTCCATTAATAATTGAATGAATTTTAAATTTCAAGTCCGAACCAATACGTGTTGTTGTAACTGGTGCTGCTGGTCAAATAGCATATTCATTACTTTATATGATAGCAAAAGGCGATGTTTTCGGCAATGACCAACCATTAATATTACATTTATTGGATATACCACCGATGATGGGTGTATTAGATGGTGTTGTAATGGAATTAGCCGATTGTGCGTTACCATTATTACATGGTGTTGTACCAACAGCTGATCCAGCTGTAGCATTTAATAATGTTAGTGCTGCATTTTTAGTTGGTGCAATGCCACGTAAACAAGGTATGGAACGTAAAGATCTATTATCGGCAAATGTAAAAATATTCAAAGTACAAGGTGAAGCATTAGATAAATATGCACGTAAAGATGTTAAAGTATTAGTTGTTGGTAATCCAGCTAATACAAATGCATTAATATGTTCAAAATATGCATCAACAATACCAAAAGAGAATTTTACAGCTATGACACGTTTAGATCAAAATCGTGCACAAGCCCAATTGGCAGAACGTTTAAATCTACCTATAAATGCTATATCAAATGTTATTATATGGGGTAATCATTCATCAACACAATATCCAGATGCATCACATGCTATTGCTTATAAAAATGGTAATGATGTACCAGTTACAAATTTGATTGATGAACAATGGTTGCATAATGTTTTTGTTGAAACTGTACAGAAACGTGGTGCTACTGTTATTAAAGCTCGCGGTATGTCATCAGCTATGTCAGCTGCTAAAGCTGCTGGTGATCATATGCGCGATTGGTTCAAAGGTACACCACCGAATAAATTTGTATCGATGGGTGTTGTTAGTGATGGTAGTTATGGTACACCAAAGGATATTGTTTATTCATTCCCTGTAACTATAACAAATGGTAAATGGAAAATTGTACAAAATTTGAAAATTGATGAATTTTCGAAGAAAAAATTAGAAATTACAGCTAAAGAATTGGAAGAGGAACGTACTGAAGCTGTTGCTATTATTGAAGCATGACTTGTAAATAAGCTTTAAAATTAATTTTGTACCAAACCAGATTATATAACAACACCATTTTAGAGTAATGTTGCACTTTATCTAATTGGTTTAATTTTGATTTTAAAGCTTGCCTCGGACTGAAAATTATGATATATAATTTATCATTACTACTATCCATTATATCTGTAATATGGGAAAACGGTGTTGTTGAACAATAAAAAAAATTCTTAAAGTAACTTTCTCTTTTATTAACCAACAAACAAATTGAACTACAATTAGTACTGCTTCGTGATTGGCTAAGTATTCACATTAAATTCCATAAAATTAACTTTCTAAAGATCGAAATTCCTTTTTTCTCAATTTTTTACTATATTTACGACATACAGCAATGGAGAAAGTTACAGCTATGTTTACGGTATTTGAAAATGGTGCTACGTTTAGTCTGGGTTTTAATTTTTTTTCATGTTGGTAGCCCCACTTTGAACAAGACAACAATGGCGTAATTTGACATTTTAATGATAAGAGAGAGGGCTCGCTTTTCACTTGTTTCTTATTACGTTCCAGTAATTCATAGATACGAAAGAAAAAAAAATCGCTTATAACAGTAGTGATAAGAGATAGGGGTAGACAGCTGAAGGGATGACAATTAACTTACCCCTCTATCCCATATTGTATAATTTTCCAACATGGCAGTAACAGTTGTGTCGTGTTTGTTATCTGACGCGTTAAAAAAATTGTGTTTTTCGCATATTATCCAGTTAATAGTGTTAGTTGCTACTTAAAATAATCAATTAATGAGAATAATTAAAAAAACAACTAATTAAAGGTGTAATTAAGTCCTAGTAAAATTATTATTAGCGTAGAATTAAGTTGAAAATAAGCTTTGCCGGTTTGCGCTTTAAAAATATAATCATATTGTAGTTGTCTTGTTTTATTTTCGAAAATTTCCACGGAAATTATTGGAAATAGTGAAAAACCGAACAAAAGAATTTTTTTGCCAAAAAATGGCGGATTTATCAAAGCCACCTTTCAGTGATATTAAACATCCTGAAGAAGTCATCAGGATGGCTATGAATGATAGTTTAAAATTTGCTGTTTTAATTGGACTTATCGAAGTTGGTCAAGTTTCTAATAGAGAAGTTGTCAATACTGTATTACAATTGGTAAGTCTGTTTTTGTTGTTTTTTTCCCTTCTTCTTCTGTTTATTTCTATCATTACTTCCGCAACATTACTCAAATGTAAAGTTGTTGAATTCGTATTTTATTCTTAAAAGCTATCGTTTGTTATTACTTGAGATAAACTTGATTTGATTTGAATATGTGGGCGTGACGTTTTTCAATAATAATCATAGGTGTAAATGCATTTGTCAATCACACAGGTGAACACGTAGACAATGTGTGTTGGAGAGTAGGGGGGATATTGACTCATAATCATCATTATTATTATTATTATTGTATTAAAATTAGATAATATTTTATTTATAATTTGATAATAGGATTAGTAAAAGAGAGACAGGTATAGAATTGGATTTGTATTTGATATGGTGGTTAATACCAATGCAAATATTTGATGTTGAAAAGTCTAGGAAATTTCCTAGTAAATACCCTCAATAATAATAATCGTTTCAATGTCGACAAACTTATAAAAATTAAATTTACTCAATGAAAATCAAATGTTTAATTGATAGCATAATAATCATAAATGGATTTGTTTACTATTTATTATAACATAACTATAGATATGAATCGGTACTTTTAGAGATTGACTTCGAAATGATTGATTGTGTGATATTTTTCTCTATTTTAAAATATTAAAAATATATTGTGATTTCTTAAAAATATCTTATAAAATGGTGGAGGCGCCGGGCAAGAAGTATTTCTATGGTAGCGTATCTAAAATTGTTTGCGTATAAGCAAAAAAAGCATCAAGCAAACAAGCTTCTTTTGACATTAGCTAATTTATAAGTTCAAATATAAGTTTTTTAATTTAACTCATAAAAAAAAAATAATGTAAGATTGAAAAATTAGGGATTTCATCATCTTGAAGATAATTTGTATTTTTTGTTTGTTTTAAACATGAAAAATTCGGATTTTATTTAATAAGATTTTCTTTTAAGTTTCATAATTGGCTAATTTTTATCCTATCAGTCATGTCAAAACTCCAACAACTTCCCTATTAAATTTAATAACTATAATGTAAAGTTTCTTTAATGGGTAATAAATTGAACATATTTGGAAAAGTTTACTTCCTACATGCTCTCAATTTTTGTCGAACTAGTGTCTAGATTTTCCTCTGTAAATTTCTATCTAATTGATAATTAGAAGTCCTATCATCATCGTTTTCATATAATTAGGTTACAAATAATTCCAGTCTACTTTCTACTAAATCTAATTAAGTTAGTAGACAGGTTTTTTGAGTTTCAATTAGTTGGACGATTTGTCGATAAAATTCGTTTTTAAAAACAAAAACAAAAAAAAATCTGTCCAAATAAGACTCGATTATTGTTGCGAAAAACATGTTTTTCAACTTTATATTATATATCTATAGGCTTCAAATGAAAACAAAGAATAAATGGAAGAGAGGAAAAAAAAAACTAACAGAAAAATCGAGAAAAGTTTCTTGTCTTTGTTTATAGTTTTGGGGCTTTTGAAAACACCAAATCAATTGTTTGTTTCTACCGTATATAGAATCACTTCAGGGATTTAACTATTCACAGGCAACGATATGATTTGAATTCTATGAAATTTTATTTTTGGATTTGTATCAAACAAACGTTGTTTCGTTCTCAATGTTTTTGTTATTTTAATAAATGGCATCCTATTTATAAAATAAAGAGATTTTTCTATATAATGAACTGTTTATGAAAAACACACCTGTATTTGTTGTTTATTGTAAAAAAAAAACAGGATCGTTAACAAAATATATGGGATAAAAATTCCTATAATGGTCCAATCTAATTGGTTTTCCAATCATAAATTGTGTAGTTGAATAAGATGTGATTAGTAAATCATAGAATTTCAAACTTGAATTGTTCTAATTCAATTGCATTTCAACCATTTAACTTTCAACATACGTTGAGTAATAAGTTTGTAGATCTCATTAGTTTGAGTATCATTACTAAATTGTTTTATTTTGTTATTAATCATAAATTGCAGTTAGAATTGATTCAATTATTCAATAATTTATAATCAAATTGGTATACGTATATAGGGTCAATTTTAGAGTGGATTTGAATATTATCATGAAATATACGATTTCAATTTTAGATATTTGTAATTCAATTATCGGGTTATAGTTCAGTAAATCTCGTTATTAATAATTCAGATTAATAGGAAAATTTGTAGGTATAATATGGAGAGATGATGGTTGCTTCTCGAGAGGCAGATGTCTCTATATTTTCTTCAATGTTGTAACATCTAATCATTGTAAAAGCTTTTTTTTTCTTTCTTTAATATGTTGGTAATAAAAAAATGTTCAGGTCATGACTATATGGTAGGTTATAACCATGATTTATGTGTTTAAATGAGTAAATATGGCGCACTACATAGAATAATAATTGACCTACCTGTTTGGTGCTACGGTTTTTTTTTTTGGGGTGGTTTTTTGTTTATTTTTTCTCTATTTCGGGAGATCTATACATATATTTTTTAAAGCAATCCGACGATTTTGTTCAATTTATTCGAACTACATATGCCAATTCAATAGGGAATAATGCATAAACTAGGAAACATATACAAAATATATATAGTTATCTATTTTATTCACATAATATAAAACTTGTATCCCATACAATATTGATGAGTTTTTATTTTTCGGAAGAAAAAAGGAACAGTATAGTTCATTTATTATATTACAACCATTAATGGAAGAGAATCGGTAATTATTTTTTTTCAACAGTTTTTTCCAACAACCTTGTTAATAATAATAATAATAATAATAAGATAATAGATTAAAATGTTATATTGATTAATTATTGAAGACAAAGACTTGATGTTTGTTTCATGAAGTGTGTAACTTGAAGTATTCATTATGTACAGGATGGTCGGCCAGAAGTTTTTCTGGTCTTGTAGGAACTCTAGTTCTAGTGCAGGAAATAGAAAGCACTCGAAGATTTAAAGTTGGGGTAATCGTTTTGATGTTAAAATATTTTCTAAATATCACACTCTAGAACCAAAGTTACAAGACCAGAAAGGCCTCTGGTGGAGCAGCCTGTATAGTGTAGTATCAAATACTTATTACTTGATGACGTCATCAAATAATCGATTAGGTCCTTTTAGAAACTCTTCTTTCACTTAATCCTATTGTTGAGAGCTTTTATATAGAAGGGTGTAACATGAACATTGAATGATAAGTATTATTATGTGTGATCTAAATTGTAACATTGTTTGGATAATTATATATACGTATCATTATTATTATATTTTTTTGTTCATTCAAATAACCTATAATAATTTGAATTGGCTTATATATTATTGAATAGTTGATGTATCTTTATTCGAACTTATATTTATTAGATTAGTTTTATAATAGACTATAGCTAGTGAATTATGGTTTGAAGGTGATTGCATGACAATTCACATAAAGTTAGAAAATTGAATTAAATCAATTTCTTTTTAAATCGATAATAATTTCAAAGTACGCGATCGTATATGTATATGTGTAATATACAGGATGTCTAGGAATTACGGTCAATAAAATTATCAAAAACAAAAAAAATATGTTTGGATGACAATTTATCATTCCGTTATGGGTGCAATAGTCAGTTATTAATCCATATAGAACGATTATCATGTTTTGAATCGTTAAATTTGACAGTATGAAAAAGTATATTACAGTCTGTATAAAAGTTTTGAGAAAAATGTATATATATTGCCCGGCGCATCCACCATTGTATTTTTTTTTTTACTTTTTCCCCTCTTGCGTCATTAATTTAATTTTAAATAGTTTGTTGTAATTATTGGACAACGTATCGAATAAATATTGTTGTATTTGTATTGTATGACACTTCTATTTCGAAAATGACAACTAGAACTAATTTAAATGTTGGCTACAAATTCTGAATAATCCAAACATTAATAATAACTAACAACAATAACATCAACAACAGTATAGAAACAATGGAATTGGGTGTGATAAAAACAGATTTAAATCGAATAGGAGTAGAAAAAAAAAGCAAAAAACTAAAAACCAAACAAACAAAACGTGTTAGATTCTATTCTATTATTTAATCCAATTTTAATAATACTCAAGTATAATTAATTAAAAAAATTATTTATTAATTAAATGAATTAGAATTTCGGTATTGTTCGGAAAATATAAGTATTGATTAGTAGGATAACAACAGTTTTAATTTGATACAAATTTTTTTGATCAATTCACTTTGATAAAGATTGAGATGAACAACTTAATTCAAATATAATTATCTACCTATTGATTTTTATGATCAGAAATTCGAGTTCGTTCTTTTCAAAATTCGCTTCTTTCATAAACTTTGGTATTCGTTAAAAATTAATCATACTACAACCTTTTCTAGTTGATCTCTTGAAAAGGAATATAAACTTACATACATTTCTTTCATAGCTATTGAAATTTGTACAATTTATATATATAGAGAGAGTTATAAATCTAATGATATTTAATAAAATTATTTGAATAGGTAATATTTATACAATTTTTGCGATTGAATAACGATTTTATGTTGATGTAACACGAATTTCTAATCCTTAAATTAATGATTATAAGAATAGATTTTATAAATATTGAATGACGAATTAAATTACTTAATTCAAAATTAATAATTTTTTATCATTATTATCATATGTATCTGTGGTAATGGAGGAACTTTGTTTATTGTTGAAAATCTGAAAAAGCCTATGTAAAACGAAATGTGGACGAGAGAATGGAAAATTAACTATAGTTTCCGGTGTTGAATATTTTACTATATACCCTCTCTATATTCACTTTCGTTCAGCTCGATTTTAATTTAAAAGTCATTCGTGTTGCTCTCAAATTATTTAACATGGTATATATATATATATATAGTATATAGTGTCTTATCTGGTATATCATCAACGAAACAAAAGATGGTGAAGAAATGAGGGGTGAAAATACACAAAAAAGGAATTGCACTATATAGTATATAATTTATTATTATCTAGAAAATGAGTGATTACCACCACAATAGACCGTCTATAAATATAGTCTATTCTTATTTAATTTTCAAAGATTATTGCGTATTTATTTATATAAATTATAAGAGAAATTT
>JAZBGX010001375.1:0-18910 GCA_037414775.1 Zonitis immaculata
ATTTTTTACTGGATTTTTTTTAAAATCTATATTCACCATTTTTCAGTATGTTTTGAATGAAATCAATCCTTCAATTTGGATAGAATAGACCGTAATTCAAACAACTCTGCTTGAAAAAAATGATTAAAAAAATCTTATTAACTGTAAAATCAATTTATAAACATAGGCAATCGAATTTCGATCATAAACCATATGTCGAATTCAATTTTCATATGTATTGTTCGAGGTCAAAGGTCTTATATTACGTCAAAATACACACGTACACCAATTTACATCTTCTTATCTCCGAGAACAAATATTGGTAAAGTGATAAATTCGACGATTTATTAACTTCGTCAAGTTTCAAGACAAGATTGAAATAATGGATTTATCATCCGGAAAACAAACTATATTGTATCTATATTACTAGGAAATTTTATTTCTATCGAATCAAGAATCGTCATGACTTTTGTATTTTTAGATTTTAATCAATAATCGTATCATTTTCCAAAACTATCAGTCTTTTGAATTATTTATATATGGATATTAACAGATACACACACACATACACACACACAACTTAGGATTCTATAGCCGTATTTTTTAAAGAATAGAAAAGCTAATGATATCCTCTTTATTGTGAGTCTCAAAATAAATGTAGACGTTTCAGTGTTTACCATTTAAAATTTTTATATTCATCATAAAGAAATGTCTTGTTTCATATGCATATGTATAAATGGGAAAGTTGTTGAAACAAATGTTTAGTCAAGTAACTTACTCATGGAATAGCATTTTGAAATTCACATTTCACTCCTCTAGATCTTATTTATTGTATTATTGATTAATGTGAAATATCAGGACTTCTTTGATTTACAATGACAATAGATTTGTTGTTATACAATTTGGATGTGACTCCTGACCAACTATATTTCTCAGTCAATTATTCCCGCACTTGTACGTGAAAGTGACTATCTATCTGTTTTTACACTCTGTACACGTGCGGAAATTTGCCGATAGAATATCGGAATTTCTCCCAATACGACAGAAATTCCTGCGTTCCACGACAAAACTTTTCTTGCTGGAAACTCCGCATGATTCAACAGCTAAATTTGAAGCCTGCGGTGACACTATAGAGGTTGCGATGGATTTTCTAACCGTTGACTTCATATGATGCGAATTTCAAAGCTGCCTTTTAAGCTTGATTAAGTTGTAGAGACAGTGACAGTTGAGATATTAACAAAAATACCAACTATAGGTGATCAAATACTACTTCCCGATTGGTTAGCATCGATTCCAGCTGAAACTATCCTTGTGGGACGCTAGCTTTATAAATAACTGAACAATTGTAATATTTTTAAGTTATGTTTTCTCTTAAACCCAAATTCCATCGTTGCTATTCGAGGAATTATTGTTTGATAGGTAAGTTAAATAGTTGGAATCCTAACAGTCTTGAATGGCAACACTTGCCTGGAATATGGAGCATTCTCAACAAGACCTCGTTCAACAATGATCTCGGACTTGTTGAGAGCAACGTCATTTCAAACCTCTGAGAATACCCAAGTTTGCACACAACAATCTATATTATTATACCATGATAATTATGTTGAGGAATTTGACAAAGCTTTATAATTATTCCAAGATAATTATTGGAACTCCAAATAGTTGTCGTTATTCAATTGTCAGCAATAAGAATAACTATATTTTTTCCGGACTATTTCAGAAGTGTTACGTTGGTTAGATTGATTGACTCAAATAGAAGGTGAAATTTCAATTCTTCTGAAATATTTACAAAATTGGAAAACAAACACAAATATTTCACTGCTAAGATGAGTAAATTCGATGAGAAAATTTATACAGAGCGTTATTAAATGAAGAGATTTTCCGCTTTTTTTTTTTTGTTTGTTTCGATTGTTTTCATGATAGAGTGAAACTTCTAATAATCCAAAGGACAATTAAATTTTTATAAATTCGAATTTAGTTCGGATTTAAGTTTAAATCGGAATTCACCTGGAGCAAATTCTTGGTTGTTATTTTCCTAACACGCCGGATAATCAACTAACAAATTAGATCTAATGTCACCATCTCCAATAAGTAAAATTGCTGAGATTTATTGGAACATCAAAAATTCCCTCAATTTATTGAATCCAATCCATATATATCACGTTAAACGGTCAACGATAAACTCGTTCGTTACAATTCCAAAACTGTAGTTATATGACCGGTAGAATATAGAATCTGATTCGATTATATTTGATACGATCTATCTGAAATAATCAGATTGAAACGAGAAACGATAATTGATTGAATACCAAATAACTAACTAATATTACCAGAAGCATGATTAATTCTACTTTATTAAATTGTAATCACAGACAGTTTAATCCAAGTTAAAGTTTTAATTATTTAGAGTGAGATTTGTTGGACGGTAAAACATTACCATTATTCAAACCAGTTTGTCTTTTGTATTGGACTTGTTCGTTATAAAAGAAACAGCGACTCTTTTCGAATGGATTTCAATAAACTGTAACTTTTATTATTCTCATTTGATTTTATCAATAAAAACAAATATTGACGATGTATTTTGTATGGAAATACTTGATTTCCTTACAAATTGGTTCAATAAAGCGATAAATCAAAGCAATTTAGCAGGATGATGAGTATTTTTCAAGATAGCTTACCTTATTGGTTCCGAATTCAATTATGTGATGAATAATTTCGAAATTGAAATAAAATAGTTGACTTATTATTTAAAATTTCCGTACGTTTGATCGAGAATGTTGAGACGCTCTATAAACAGCCTCTTTGACAAAAACTATTTATCGTTCAAAGGGCGCACTATACCAGAATGTTTGAAGTACATATACCCTTTGAGCGATTATTTCTACTATTCCTGATATTTATTTTAGTTATTTTGTAGAGTGAATTATTGTGAAAATTCTATACTTTATAAAGTTTTATTTTATTTAAATTAAAAGTTGTTTATTATTGAAATAATGGTTACAATACAGTAGACAATTATAAAATACGATTATGTGAAAATATAATTGTGATTCAATGCTAATTTTTAGAAGTTTGCCAGTTATAAGTTACAAAGAAGACGTGGTTGGAAGTTTTAATGAATTATATTCTAACTATTGTTTGAAAGTTTGGAAAGACATGATGAAATTACAATTGCTATAATTCTTCATTGAAAAATAAAATCATAAAAATTTATTTTATCCGATGATAATGAATAGAAAGTATAGCAGGATCGGATACTCCTCGGTAGAGTTGGGTTTTTATTTTTATTCTATCATGACTCTATGGAGAGAAGCTTTTTTCCTGAGCACTAGAGCTGACATGACAAATTTTCATGAATCTTTTCGTATGAGCTCTAGATACACCAAAGGGTTTATGAATAAGATTTTGCAAATTTACAATGTGATAATAGCTTGTGAAGAAATTTCTCTCTACGATGGTGAAAATATCGATCTAATTCTTCCGAATTGCATCCAACCCATACTTATCCTATCGACTCCACTTTTTATATTTTTGTCTCACAATTTTTCTGTAATGCAATAAATATTCGAATAATCGAAACTACAATCCACTCGTTATGTGCTAGAATATAGAATGTTTATATAAGAATCTCGAAATCTCTGCTATATCGTGTAAAATTAATGAAAGCAGAATTCTAATCCCCGGCGCATCCGCCAAAACACCAAAAATATTAATATTTTCAATAAAATATTTTTTATAGCTACAATTCCAATTTCTATGGAATACTCAAACATAATTGTAGTAATTATTGAATTTCCTCTTGGATATAAAGAAAATTTTGATTTTATTATAACAGAAACTACCAATGGTATAATAGTATAGTCAGTTTTATGTGCACGGCACGTTCCAAACATCTTCTAATAGGTATTCCACTTGAAATTCAATAATATCTTCAATGTCTGAACAAAGATGGTAGAAATTTTCTATTGTACAACCATCAGGAAATATATAAAGGAGAAAAACTGATTTTATTTTTACAAAAAAAAAAAAATACCGTATTAATTCAATTTTGATTTTTTGTAAAATTCTCAAAACAAATGTTTCTTTTGACTCTAGAGAGCACAGATATTCTCTCCTGCTTCCTTATTAGATCATTCAACACGGATACTGTACGAGATGTTT
Organism: Zonitis immaculata; assembly: GCA_037414775.1. NCBI lineage: Eukaryota > Metazoa > Arthropoda > Insecta > Coleoptera > Meloidae > Zonitis > Zonitis immaculata. The sequence goes on from JAZBGX010001375.1 coordinate 4,141, forward strand.
TTGTGTGAAATTGATTTTATTTAATCAAGAACGGAAACGTACTGATTACTGATTTTTTTGGATTGGTAACGATCAGGAGATCATGATGGAAATTATTAGTTGTATAGAGAACTAAAATAAACTTTGAGTGAAATATTTGATCTCAATCTATAAAATTTTTCCTTAGAGAATTCCTCAATATTTCGAGATAATAAAAGCAAAATATTCAAAATAATCTGATCTCTTTCGAATATCAATCAAGATTATTATCTCTCGAACAATATTGTGGATTATAAATTCATTGTTAAATTTGTGTGTCTGACGTTTATTTATCCAAATCTCTGAAATATGCTATATGGAATGTTCATTATAAAGTAGCTTGTTAATTAATTCACAGCATCAGAGAATTTATTTTGGATTAAATAAATATTGTTCAAAATTTTAATTATAAAGTGTTCAAATATAAATTTTGATTAATAAAATTGATATTATATCTGTGGTATAATTAATATTGTGGTACTACAATTTAAAAACCACAATAAACGGAAATGCATCAACCACACACACACACACACACATGTTCCAGCATTTTACTGATTAAATAATCAATTTTCTATGTGTTAATTTTATATTTTCTTATCAATAGATAATTGAAATGTTAAATTGATTTTAATTGAATAAATAAATCCTAAATATTAATGGGACTGTTGGAAATTCCTTTCAGCAATATAATTTGAATAGTAATTGTAAATTTTAATGACGATAGATGTCGAATGTGTATTTAGAATAATTAAATTCTATCATAATTTCTCGAATTTTGTTGCAAGTTTTTTCAGGTCCAATAAAAAATATACACATGGTCAAAGATTCATATTTCAGCAACTAACCTGTAACACTCAGCAGCGACATCATGCGGTCGACGTGAATTGGTTATTATTGTCGGTGTCGACGTGCTTCAAAAAATTATCCTTGTTTTAATCTTTTGTTTTTTACTTGTTTATTCGAGAAAAAATCAAAACCAAAATTAGGATAAATCATGAATTGAAACAAAATACCAGCAAGAACGTTAACAGAACAAAAGAATAACAACAAAAATTTCCAAAAAAAAAATAAAAATCCCTCTAATAAATAAACAAAAAAAACACACACATACACACACAAATAAACAATAGAAAACACTAGGTCACGGTAACGAGAATTTATTGTTGTTATTTATAACGCGCACTTTACGACGGATCATCTCGTAGATGTCGGCACCGTTCTTCATCATCTTCATTACAACAGCACAGCACGTCACTTGACAATTGCCAACGATCAACTGCTGGGGCCGCCATCATGTGATTTTGATAAGAGACCGTTATATCGTCTTTTGAATTTTCTACATATATATATAGCGGTGGTTGTTGTTGTATGTGCGCCGCCAGGACATCGTGTGACGTAATCACTATGGCAACACCCCGACGTCAGCGCCGACCGCAGTGGTAGCGCACTTGCGTAGAGAAAAACGACGCCTCATCAATCATTCGAGGGGTTGATTTGATGTGGCCAGGAAGAAACGATTCAGAAAAAAACAAAACAAAACGAAGAAGCAACAAAAAAATATATAAATAAATCAGTAGAATGAATATTCGCAATAGTGTGCATCCAATAAATATGAATATTTGTACCGGAAATCCAAATGTACGTTGCTCGATAGAGGGCAGTAGCGCTGCAGAACTGCCGCAGGACTATCGTCGCTGTCAGCTACTTATCCAAAAACAACTATTACAGTAAGTCAAATCTAGTGCAAATGTTGTAATATATTCCTTCGAATACATCGCCCAAACCACAATTACACATGATAATAAAATAAATCGATGACCTCTCTCAATATATTTCCAATTTCCGATTACATTGCGTTCGATATCAATTTTCTTATATCTAATTCTCCATCCTTGTCATCTACTGATGATAAATGAGGCAATTTTACAAAATCAAACCATTAAAAACAAATATAACGAGAATTATTCTTGGAACCGACTATAAGGGGTGGTATTGATTTTTTTTTTAACAGGAAGTAAAAGAGAGTGAACTATTTAGGTCGTTGAACTGTGACCTCCAAAAAAAAAAAATAGAATGGTTATTGCACATGCACCAACCGTTTAAGTTTATATTTTATTTAACAAGCATAAGAACAACTGGATGATATTTTATAGATCAAAATAATATTTCACAAATTGTTGGATAGATTTATTATTTATCGGTAAAATATAAAGATAAGCTTATTGATCGATGAATTGTTATCAGACATAATAATATAGTGTTCGATATTAATCAAGTCTTTCATATTTTTATTTCCTGGACTTTATCAGCTAATCATGAATTAATAATGATAATAAATTATCATGATAACCGCCAATAATGATCATCAATATTTCACGATATTTGAATTTGGAGAATAACAAAAATTATTAATACAATAACTTTCGCGCCCGGCGCATCCACCAACGATACTACAGGAACTGCATTTATTAGATTTTTTTTATCTTTCAATCGATTCATATGACACTTTTCGCAATCTTATGAAACTGCAAGTCTTTCCATTTGGAAAACAAATAATCGGGAAATTTTTGCACTTGGGTAACTCCGATTTGTTTAGAAAAATTCGAGCATCGTAGAGGAAGAGCATCCATGTCCTACACCGGCAAAAATTCACAACAGGATGAAACTCTGTAGAAGCAATTTTGGGGATTGACTTGTTAGAAGACTACACTGAAAAATAAATTGTATTCTATCTAATGAACATTACGTTTTTTATCGATCATCAACTCTTCTCGCACAACAATTTTCAGATGGTGAATGCAATGTTTTCCAACTCTTGATAGTTTTTGCATTTTGTTAACTTTTTGAATTTGGACTTAACCAATGATAACGTTGTTATATGCATGATTATTATTGTCGGAAATCGGCTATTTGAAGCTTTTTTCAAATATTTTTTTGCATTTCAAATCTTGAAAAGTTCTAAAACAAACAAAACAAATCTCTTCTTATCCGGATATGCGAAAAATATACATCAATTTTTTAAATCCGATTAGATTAACATAAAAGCCTTTTCTATAACATCATAATATATTCCGAATGGAAAGGTCGTATAAGGAATTCATAACTTTTTATGTAGATTTTTCAAAGAGAATTCGTTGAAAATAAAAATAAGACTGATTATTATTATTCAACATGTTTAATTATTTTTTTTAGATTGTAATTTAAGTGAATGGGAAATTAGAGAACAAAAGAATTTATAATTAGTGATAGATTTTCGTTTTTTTATTACAATGAACAACAAATGACTATATTTTCATGAACGTTTCTAATTTTTGAAAAGAAATCTTGAACAATATAAATTAATTTGAATTGGTTTCGATTTCAGGTAGTATGGCTATATGGCTATAATAATAAAATAATAAATGAAAGTATTTCTGCTACATCATTACTAACTGGTTTGTGAGATTTATGGGAATGGCTTGAAGCTCGATTGATATTGACAGTAAAAATGGACGAGACAATAAATAAAGAGCAACATTCCCTTATTTATTCCAACGAAGCTTGAGAAAATCAACAACAACAACAACAACAGCAACCCAGCTTATGAATTCTTTGGATTATCGATTAAACTGTTATTCTTAATTTTTTATGGAAATTTAACATTAAATTACTTATTTATTAATTTTTATTACTTGTAGAAAATTAATTATGAAATTTTTCATTATAACCGTCAACAGGCTTGCAATTTATCGAATATTTCTACTCTATTTGGATTATATTATAAATTGGAAGTCTTCGAAAATACGAAATTGGTGAGGAATATTTAATGTAAGATCAAAATCAATCGAAATTGATAATATTCCATAAAAAAATTGAAATTATATTTTAATAAAAAATTCTATTAATCAGAAATCAATAAAATTAATTTTGTTATCGAAAACATATTTATTTTATTACATTTATTTGATTATATGTATAAATTTACGGAACTGAAGACTCTATCAATCCAATTGTCAAAGATCCATATTCTCTATTACGATTTTGATTGGATCAAGTAATGACAGATACAATTAAATTTAGGTAAACCCATATTTCAATTAAAGACATATGGGCGAAATTATATCGCATGAAATCTAATCTCCACTATATAGATTGTACTAGTATAGTGAAATAATCAACTACTACAGTATCGAAATAGAGTCTCGTATGCAACATATATACAAATAAATTACAAAAAATCTAAAATTCTACTCAGAATGTATCAATTGTGTTTATTTGATGGAAATTGCAAAGGTTTTTTTAGCGCATCCACCATTTTTCGAAAATTTGTCCTGAAAATCTAACAATAAAATTCAATAATTTCACTAACAATAAGATTTGAGATTGGAGTATGTGAGCGCATCCACCATTTCGCAGCAAAAATTTATAAGTTTATCGAAGTTTTTTTTTGTACAAATGTCCAATTACAGCGAGAATCCCTCTTGGGTGGAAACCTAGAGATGGGTAGTATCCAATCAAATGAGGTTTTAACTTTCGAAAGATATTACCTAGAGCTTCCAGCAAAGTGCTGTACGTTATCATTGGTAACGTTAGAATTTCTTCTCTGCTTACTATTTTTCAAAATATCGACAGACTGAGCTTTATTTATTTCAAGCCGTACAACAAAGTTGCAAACTAAGCGAATTCGTTTCGACTGTATTGACCCTTTCGATATTTCCTATTATAGATAATATTTCTCTTTATGGACATCTTTTTGCTCTAAGTTTGTATATGGAAGCGAAATTTTTTGTGAGGAACGCAAACTGTTAGCAAAACTTCTCAATGAAAAATAAACCGTTTCCTCTTTGCGTTCGCTCATGAAATCTACATGTTTTCAGTAAAACTGCATCACCTTCAGCAGTATCCGTCCGAAAGAGGACAATTGCTCAAAAACATAGAAGGTAGGATTTACTTAAAAGTTTTTTGGGAAATTAGGAAGTGTTCAGCTAAAGTAAGTGAATCCCTTCGACAAATGATAAGTGGTGTAACATATTATTTATCCACCTTCATCTAATACAGATTCAGATCAATAGAGGTTTACCTAACAGACAGTGATGAGCAAGCTAAGCCTTGGTCTTGGCTCTACTCATTCAATCTTGATTTTGGTCTATTTTAATCAGGTTTTGGTCTTGCTTTTTTGCTAGATTGAGTGTGATGGAAATAACAATACAAAGAACCAAACTAAGACCACGACCAAGACAAAAACTACGACCGAGACCTAGACCAATTCAAAACTTTCTGTAATTCGAGAAAGCTCAATCAGAAATTAAAGAATTCTTTTTTGTACCTTAATCCATTAATCAATAATGAGAAAAATTGGTCTTGGTTTTGTTCTAATAGAACAGCAAGACAAAGACCAAGAGCAAGGCTAAAAATGCAGGATCATAGTCAGGATTTAAATGCATGACCAAGACCAAAACCAACATCAAGACCGTTTTTTGGTCTTGCTCTTGGTCTCACTTGACTCATCACTACTAAGAAATTAACGTATATATAATTTTAGTGAAAAAAAAATATCTGTTCGTTGCGCTTGGAGGTTTTACTGTAAGTTTATTTTTCGAAAGATAGTATTATTGACCGAATTGGAAAAAGATGTACTACTATTACTTTTCATCTGATAAATAGCATTATAAAAGGAATTTCGTGTTATAATTAGAATATTTATGGAAAAAACTGCTTAATGGACATGAAATATTGAAATGAGAACTGGGAATCTCCCAAAAAGTTCAAAAATAATTGTGATTGATCTTGAAAGGGCTCTAATAATATTTATGGTTTTGTTAACTATCTCAATCTATTAAATAAATAAAATCAAAAATATGACAAGACACGCAATAATAATAACAATAAATAAAAATATTAAAAGCTAATGTAATTCAGTTATTGTCAGTTCAACATTCATCATACTGGCTATAAAACATGTTGGTATTTATTGTTTTGATAATTGTGCTAACAAAGTCGACCACAAGTCAAAAATCATTGTTGATAACACCAAAAATTGAAGAGACGTTACGGCAATCTTTGGCCGACTGTGTTCTAACAGCTAGTCAAATTTATATAGAACAAGATGAAACAATTCTATATTCAATACCGATTAGAGAAGTAAATAATAAATCGGTATCGATAACATTATTGAGTAACTTGATTATACCACGTTTAACAAAAACTTGGACAATTTTCATACGTAACAATAATGCAAATTTAATTGGTAGTGATTATAAGAAACCATGTCAGAATTATATTGTACAAATTCGTGATGTTAGTGAACTGGAACAACATTTGAATGTATTGAAAGAGGATCTATTTTGGAATCCACATGCGAAATTTCTGATTATTTCATCAACTCTATTCAATGATACAGAAAGTGTTGCTAGAGATTTATTGAGGAATTTATGGAAATTTCAAATATTGAATAGTGTTATTGTTCTCAAAAATCGTACGAATTTAATATTATCGGATGTTTATAAATCATTTCCATACGATTATCCCGATTGTGGCAAGAATTTGAATAAGATCGTAAAAATTGATTGTTGTAATTTTGGTAAAATCAAAAATCACATCAATTGGTTCAAATATTTACCAGAAGATTACCATGGTTGTAGAATAAATGTGTACATGTCGAAACTACCACCATTCATCATAAATATCGATAATGATAGTTATAGTTCCAGAAATAGTTATAATTCGGGTAATAGTAGAGGTATAGAAATTAATCTACTAGATGTTATTGCTGAACAATTAAATTTAAAAATGCATTATATATGGAGTGAGGATGATGAACAAGGTGATGTACTACCAAATGGTACAGTAACGGGTATTTTGAAATTTTTAAAAAGTTCCAATGATATCGCTATTGGTCATTATGCGAAAACTTTCGAACGTTCTATAGCATTCGATGCAAGTACCGATTATTTCCAAGAATCTCTACATTGGTGCGTACCACATTCACCGATACAAAATCTATCAAGTCTCACCGACGTTATAACGCCACAAGCATGGTTGTTAATAATAACAACTTACATCATTTTAACATTATTAACATGGTTAATGGCTAGAAATCAACAATCACTATCTTTATATAATTTAATTAGATGTTTGACGCGATCATTTGCAATATTATTAGGAATACCATTGAAACACCAACCGAAATCGATTAAAGTTCGATTTATTGTCGCTCAATTGATACTATTAAGTTTCTATTTATTAAATGCTTATCAAACTTTGGTTATAAGCGTTCTGTCCGATCAAAAATTCAAAGAACGTATCCGTACAATCGACGATATTCTTCAGAATAATTTCAATATTTTATTACCATCGGATAGTCGGCGTTATTTCGAAAATTTAACTTTTACAAAAAATTGGCAAAATTGCGACAATTTCGAAATATGTTTCAATCGTGTTGCATTCGAACGTAATGCAGCTGTATGCTCACCAAAATCCTATTTAAATTATGCTTTAAAAAGTTATGTCGATTCTAATAATGATTTTATGATTTATTGTTTCAAAGATAATGTCGTTACATATCCGATAAATATTTTGTTGAAAAAAGGCTCACCTTTATATCAACGTATCAATGAAATTATTAATAATTTATTGAAAAGTGGTTTGATAAGGAAATGGGAACATGATATTATATTGAATCGTTATAAAAATAAAACGATCGTCATCAATAATGATGGACAGAATTTGAATAGATTGAATTTGGCTTGTTTGAAGCCGATTTTTTATTTATTATTGATTTGGCATAGTGTTGCATTTGTTGTGTTTCTATTTGAAATTATATATTTCAGAGGCTATTATAGGAAAATGTTCACAAGAATCTATAGCAATTCAATAAAATAATTAAGAAACGTTTTCTGTTGAGATTATTCAAAAAAATACAGTAAAACCCACATTAACGGACACCTCCCGTAATCAGATACTTGCTAACTCCTCAAATTCCTCATACGTTAATTCCATAATTACTAATGAGTGAAGCTAGACCAAGACCGAGATCGTAGTAGTATGGATATCAGTCATGGTCTTGCTCTCTTAGTCTAGGTCTTGCTCTCCAAATCTTGGCCATGCTCTTGCTCTCTCAGTCTTGGTCGTGGGTATTCAATTTTGGTCTTAGTCTTGATCTTGGTTTTGTCTTTTTCCAAGACAAAAGCCACGACTACAAAACAAAGACCAATTCTGCTCACCAAAGTAGAAAGAGCTGAAATCATCTTCTGAAGAAACTTACTGGAACAACAAATTGTTGTAAGTTCAAAACTCTTAATTTTGAAACCACCGAATTCAAAGTATCGATTATGAAAATTTCTCGATATTCGTACAGTCGTTACATACTTGTTGCTCATTCGATTTTGATCTTGCTGTTCACAATGTGACATTGCTCTCCTTTTTTTGCAAGACCAAGACCAAAACTAAGACTACAAGACGAATTATGTTCAACACAATCCAAAAAGCAAGACCAATATTTGCAGAACCTTTATTGAACAGATGCAGACACAATTCTGATATCCACCATCAACTATTTCCTCAAGAAATCTAGCTTACTTAATTACACGCTTTCTGATTTTCCTAAATCCCATGAAGCTAGACTCTGCTGTGTCGATTTACTAATGTTTCGAGCGAGTCCGCGACAGATACGATGGTCAGCTGGTATCAATTCTTGTGTCAGTAGAATTTTGAATGGATGCAAGCCGAAATCCTAAATTCAGTCGTCAAATTCGTCAGATTGACATTCGTGATAGACCCAACAATGGGCAATCAACCAAGACATTTTTGGCCACACTTGCTTAAATGACAGCAATATTTTCTGCACTTCTAGCTTTTTTTCTCATGTTAGCTCGAATAGCAAGCACTTTTGAACAAAACTGATAAGAGATTTCAGGAGTCGAGAAGCCAATAAGACCGCCAAATGCTATCAAAGTAAGGACATCCCTATTGGACAAGCTAACCACTGTATTCATATGGATCTTACGTCTTGAGACCTACGCAGTACTTTCATTGAACTTGATATCCGTTTTGAACGATGGTGAATAAATTTTTGTCTCATCGACAGACACTTTTGTAGGTTTGTCATTGATTCTGCCAAGTGAATCACAGGTTACACATATTTTAGGGAACAGTACATTAAAGAAGCTTTTATAATGCCAATGACAATGCACAGCAGTTTTGTGAAAGCTCTAGGAAATGTCTCTTTCAAAAGAAAAACCTTACTTCATTGAACACTTTCCGTTTCTTATTAAGTGTCCATCCAATGAGAGGTTTTACTGTATCGATTCATTCTTCGATTAAAATTTATAGTATGCATTATAGATAGTTTTTGACTTTATGGATCTCTAAATCAAAACATATCAATCTTTAGATGAATTAATTACAGTAATTCAATGAATATTTGTTTGGTCAACAATCGAAAGTAAATAAGTAATAACTATGTAATTGATAATGAATATAAATAATTGCACTGTCACTCTGTTAGATTAAATCAATGGGAGGAGTATTTTCGAATTCATAATTGGAAAGAAAGTGATGGAATGGGACTAAATTGAATAACTGGATTGTAATGCAAATAAATAAAAAGCAATCAATTTTGAAAACTGATTTATCCAAAATAGAAATTTGTTCTTGTACAATCTCGATTAACAAGAAATATTTTAATTGGCAATTAATAAAACCGAACGAATGCTGGGGAAAAAAAACAATAATTACTGATTAATCGATCTAATTATTGAATAAAATTACCTCTTGCCATCGTGCATTAATTGGAATGCCTCATTAATTTGTTCGAATTTCAAATTATGCGAAATGAATTCGTCCAATTTCAATTGTTTCGATAGATATTCGTCAACTAATTTCGGAACACTATCGCGACTCTTCCAACCTAAAATAAAATCATATAAATTTTATTTTCAATAATAAAATACCTATGTTTATAGGTATACCTCCAAAAGCGGTTCCTTTCCATACACGCCCTGTCACCAATTGAAATGGTCTAGTACTGATTTCTTGTCCAGCAGCCGCTACACCAACAATTGTCGATACACCCCAACCTTTATGGCATGATTCTAAAGCGGCTCGCATTGTTTGTACATTACCAACACATTCAAATGTAAAATCTAATCCACCATCAGTTAATTCAATTAAAACTTGTTGTATTGGTTTTTCATAATCTTTTGGATTTATGAATTCATTAAAGCCAAATTGTTTGGCAAATTCAAATTTATCTGGATTGATATCGATACCGATTATACGTGAAGCACCAGCTTTTTTACAACCAAGACCAACAGCTAAACCGACAGCACCTAATCCCCAAACAGCACAAGTACTGTCTTTTTCAACTTTTGCTGTATTTAAAGCGGCACCATAGCCAGTTGATACACCACAACCCAATAAACAGATTTTATCGAAAGGAGCAGCTGGATTTACCTAAAATCACAATAACAATTACAACAATCTATACTACTTCTTTGCGTACAATTCTATACTTTTGTCACAGAAATATCAGCCACAACTGTATATTCACTAAAAGTTGAACAGCCCATAAAGTGATACAATTGTTTACCATTACATGTGAAACGTGATGTACCATCCGGCATTACACCATTACCTTGAGTTACTCGTATCTTTTGGCAAAGATTTGTTTTGGGCGATTCACAAAATTTACATTCACCACATTGTGGAACATACAATGGTACAACATGATCACCTTACAAATTGATATATGTTAATCAAACCTATATAATTTGATCAATAATAGTACCTGGTTGAACATTAGTAACACCGTCACCAATACTTTCAACTATTCCAGCACCTTCATGGCCTAAGACTACCGGAAATAATCCTTCCGGATCATGACCGCCTAATGTATAAGCATCTGTATGGCAAACAGCAGTATAATATATTTTAATGCGGACTTCATTCGCTTTCGGTGGGGCTACTTCGACTGTTTCAATTTTAAGATTCTCTTTCGGACCCCAAGCAACAGCTGCTTTACAAGTAATCGTCTAAAATTATTGCAAAACAAATCAAAGTTACTTTTATATTGAGATTATTTATGATTAAAATTACCTTGCCTATTGTTGAACTCATGCTATCTAACCTTAAAAATTGTCGACTTAACCTCAATTTTTTTTTTTTCTTAGCGACCGGTCACGGTAAAAATTGCAATTCACGGTTAAAATGTGAACATAAATTTGATAAATGATAAGAAATTTATAATAATATGATAAGTAACTTATTTATTATTCTAAATAATCGAGAAGTTTATGGAAAATAGTTCATCGGCGTACCAGCACCATCTATTGTCTTGAATACACAATGAGAGACTGCTAATTTTGAGCAGGTCTGTATTTGAAACATTTTATGCCCTAATAGTGGAACTTTGAACTCGATTATAATTTGCAATATTTGTTACTTCCAATGTTGTTTTTAGATTGGGAGCTCCTTCAAATAAAGCGATTGTAAAATTTTCTTAACATAAATCTATTTATTACAATAAGTGCGAACATTTGTTGAAACAACCCTCTGGTTCAGCTTTATTAGGCCTATCATACAGCCAATGTACGGATCATGGCCTGTTAGGTAATAACATTTTCATGATAGAGCCTGTGCTCGGATCAATTTTTGTTAAAACCACAATTGTTCAGCTCGTGTAGGTACGGAAAATGTTCAGTTCGTGTTTAGCGCATGTTCCGAGCCCATATATTGAAAAGAATTTTTTAACACGGGAATAACTAATCATCAAATAGAAGAAAATCGAAATAATAACTCATGTTCTTTTCATTTTGTTATGCTTTGTTCATTAATAAGTAACATTGATTTCTGCATTCTCTAGAAAACTATTGTGCAATTGATTAACAATCCGAGAAACCATCGTACTGCACTTAGTTGTTTTTCCCTTTAACTGGGAATTCTATAGTTTATTACAATAAGAGAATGTAGGATTTAGCCGGGTTGACTATCGAAATTTGGCCGCAAATACCCTCAATTAAATATTTTTGATAGTGAAAGAGGGCTAATGTACCACACCATCTATCAAACAAGAATACATAGTGGTAGCTACAATACATTCATCGGAGCATCGAGTCGCGTTTCTAGTTAGGAAAGTGAAAGCTCCGATGAATGTATTATAATTGGCACTCTAATAGATGGTATAGTGCGTTCGTCCTCTTGCACTCTTATAACAATTTTAAAATATTTAATTGAGGTTACTTGCGGGCAAATTTTGATGGGTAACCCAGCCAAATCGTATTCCTGTTTTAATAATAAACTATAAAATTTGCAGTTTGAAAAAATAACAATACGGTGGGCTTTCGGGCTATAATTCTTAAACTCAATGGTTCTGTAGTGTATTTGTGTGGCTTTCTATTGATCTCATTATTTAGAGATTTACAAAGAATTTATAATTAATATTGCTGAGTTCTACAGCTTTCAAAATTATATAGTTTTATCATTAACATGACATAATACACTGAAGTATGACCAAGTTGTACGTAAAATCTGGAATTTTTTTAGTCTTATTATAATGAAATAACTGATAATTATAGTTTTGGAATACTTACACTAATAAAAGTTTCCAATGATAATGTGAAAAACTGAAATGCATATAAACGAATCGGTTTTTGAGTGTATCGAATGAAAAACAATAAATTCTTTTTAAAATCAATCGACGATCGAATCCATGCCGATTCATATGCTGCCAATGGAATTTTACTACTCTGAAATTAATTGAAACGGTTTAATAATTAAATTGATTGGAATTATTGAGTAGTTTTTAAATTACTGAGCATATCACTTCATTACCACACCAACAATACATTAGAATCTCCAAAAATAGACACATTTGATAGAAAATCAGAGAACAAAATTCCATTGTTAATGGTTTAAGCTACAATTAATCGATTGATAAATAAGAATTGTTTGAATTTTATTAACAAACTTACAACAGATAAACGGAACATTGTCATACAAAGACCAATAACAGTGGTAGCAAATTGAAATCCGACAATATAATTGAATATTTGATTTGTACAATTCGCTAATCTGAATCATAAATAAATATTATTTAACTGTCGATTAATTATTGTTGGAAATAACTTACTGTAGAATTTTTCTATGATGATCAACGAATATTTTTAAGCTATCGTTGAAATTGTTTGTTATCAAATCACCTTCTAGATCATTTTTATCTTTCAATTGACGATTATCTAGATCAATCCCTTGTTTTTCTAAATGTTCTTTAGTGAATTCGTCGATATTTCTCAAATTATCGCATAAAAATTCACATTCACTCGCAATATAAAGCATTATAGCTGAGAACAATCCATCTATATTGAGATTTATTAATGCAAAACAGTATAGACCCACTAATTGATTAATGTAAATAATCCCGTAAAATGGTTGTCTTCCGAATTCAAAGGGATACCAAGCAACAAATAGTAGCTTTTTATCTTCGGATTCATCAACTGTTGGTAAAATTGCCCATAATAAGACGGTACAGTGTGCACAAGCTAAAGCGAATTCAACCATTATTGACCATGATTTGAATAGTTTCAACAAAACGAATTCTTGTTGTTTGTTTCTTGGTTGAAATGAATCTCCATCTAGAGTATCCATGATTATTTTCACTTTTGGTAAATATTTGATAAAAAGACAAATCTTGACAACACCATTTAAATCGGATATTACGACTAATAGAGATTTTGCAAATAATTCTAAATCATTCGTTATAAAGAATAAATTAATGACTTGTGGTAAAACGTATGGAATCCATATAATAATTATATTGAAATTCAATAATAAAAAATAAAAACTGAATAATTTATATTCGAGATTTTTTGGCCACAAACCAACAAATCTAAGACAGAATCTAACAATTCTCAAATGACTCTTCATATTCGATTTTATTACAACGATAACGTGAATAGCACTAAACGTTTTTTGTTTTTTTTTTGAGTACTTCACTTAACACCAGTTTCTCCAAATGAACAATGTGTAATGGAAACAAAATCGTTGATTTAGTTTAGTAAAAAAAAAATAATTCCAAACATATTGCTATATTCCCATGTTTGATATAAAAAATTGATCCAAATATAGGTAATAATTATCAATCGAACATAACCTACAACCAAGGCATTTTTATTTTTTTCCTAAAAAATTCATTCTCTATAAGTCAGCTAATATAAGTTGATTAATAAATCAAATGAATCATTAGAAAATAAATTTTTTATTATAAAAAAATATGGATTTTCGATTTTATTAAACGACAATTTTAGAAAAAATAATTCCTTAACAAATCATAGTCCGAGAGCCCCACCGTATGATTCCTTAACTCGTCTGTGTGTTTTTTTTTTTTTTTAATAAAGTAATACAATTTCACCGGATTGCCTATCAAAATTTGGCCGCAAGTACCCTTAATTAAATATTTTGAAATTGTTTTAAGACTAAAAGATGGCTAGAGCAGTATACCGTCTACCACACAAGGATGTAGAATGCCAATTACAATACATCCATCGGAGCTTTCTCTCTCATAAATAGAAGTGTGAGTCGATGCTCCGATCAATCTATTGTAGCTACCAATATGCATCCTTGTCTGATAGACGGTGTAGTACAATACCTCTCTTTCACTATCAAAAATATTCAATTAAAGGTACTTTCGGTTACATTTTGATAGCCAAACCTGTGAAATTGTGTTCCTCTATTAATAATAAACTATAAAATTCGCAGTTTAAAAACAAAAACAAAC
>JAZBGX010001376.1:0-18891 GCA_037414775.1 Zonitis immaculata
TCTAATTAAAAACTTTCCGAACGAGTGTATTCTTATTGAAAGAAACTATGTATACACATAATTTCCGAATCAAAATTTGATAGAAATAATTATTTGAATTCTCGATATTGTTCAATAATAATCAATAGAAAATCAAAATTTGCCTATATAGTCAGAGTAATATGCCACTAGACATATTCAATTATCATTATTATAATAATAACAATAATAATTCATATTATTATGATTAAATTTGGATGAAATATTCGCTCATAAGCCTTTCAGCGAATCCGTTGGCATTTAATATTGTAGTTCAATATTTTAAACATACATAATATACACTGCATTGCAGTTGAAAATTTCAGAAATAATACGCAAATAAATCTATATTTTTTTTAATATTTCCCTAAACAATATTCCAGCCTTATCCTACCACAATTGTTGAACAGTTTGGTCATGTGTTGTGACGACTGTACGATGACTTTGGTTGTGGCACAGTTTGTCGCCCAAAACCCTTATAATGGCTATTAAATTTGGAACGAAATCTGGTCCGTATAGACAAGTTATGATCAAATACGAATAGAATGCTAGTTTTACTCTACATCAAGTTCTGTGCGGAAATTGCAGAATTTTCAATGACCATACGAGTTTGTAGTAATATAGATTTTTGTTACGTGATTAGAATTTATGGGTTAGTCGAAATTGCGTCCTATAACTTAAATTTAAAGAAATATTTGTATTATTTGAACAAAACTTGGATAATTCCAAAATGATAAATTGTGAATATACTGGGAATTTCTGGCAGATTAATCAATTTATCGTCTAGTTTTTCTCTACATCAATGTCAAAATCGAGGGTCCTTCTATTAGTGGAGAGAGATCTTCGAAAGTGTGGTTTTTGCACTTGCAACGACAAAATATTTCGAAAAAAAAATTGGTTATTCAAGTTTTCTAAACAAAAAATCAAACATTATCGATTCATGAATATTAAAATCCATGACTAGATAATTTTTTCCACAACACACCCATCATCTTGTCTCTCGGACTATAGATAATTAGAATTGTTGATAGATGGTGAATTCAAAGAGCACAGGTGTACGGATGTAAGGAGAATCGACTAATTTAGTCGAGTGGTTTCATTGTAATAAAACCATAAATTATTTCTAATTTCAATATTAATCTAATAAATGGTAATTTTGAGCTTTTACAAATTACATTAACAGTAACATTGAGAATTGTAAATTTATATATAATATGTATATTATAAATATGGGATGATAAATTCGACGTCATATCCTGGCTAAAATAATCAGCGACAAGTGCTGTTAAAAGTGGAATAAATCCCAATTTACCATCAAGAAGAGTGTGAGGCTAAGCCAATTAAGCTTTCCCAGTAATTTATTTGTATATAGCGATAGTAATGGTAGTTTACCTTTGGTCGAAGTTTCGTTTTAGGTGAAATAATAATAACGGCTACTATCTGTTACATAATGAATTATTCACTTGAAGAAAATGAGAGCATAAATCACACCGTATATACAAAGAATTTTTGAATTATTCAAGCTTTAATTCCTACCAAAACACCTGTAATATAACCGATTATAGTAGATCGATCAATATTTCTAGTTTTATTCTATCGTTGTTGATTTGATGGAATAATGGCGACGACGTCCAATATACGATTAAGCTCGAACATTGTGAATTTCTACTACAAAGAATTTTTTCTTGTAATAATAAATTTCCTGAAAGAAATCTCAACAGACAAACTAAATCCAATGTAAAATAACATTTAAAGTAATAAATATATCAAAAGAAAATTGTAGAAAATTCAAGATGTAATCTCCCCTAAGTTTTTTCTTTTATTTCTCCAACACATAAACTACAAATTCTATCATTTTATCTCACTTTTATATACAAAATATAAATTATATATTTGTGTGTGTGTGTGTGTGTAGAGGTAAAATGATTTGAAGAAGTTACTATTCAACCTTTTATATTATGTGATTCACCACCTACAACTACCATCCTTAAAAGACGTATGTAGTGATAAATGTTTGTGTTTTTTTTTTTATTGTATATATGTCATACGGTGAAATCTCGATCTTTTTCCACCCATTTCTTATATTCTCAAGTCTCTGGTGTATAAAATTCTGGCCTATAGCAAAAGGAAAAAAGAACAACTCATCATAATTTAAGTACTCGAAATATATTTTTTTTCTTTGCCATTGAAATAAAATAGAAAAGTCGGTTTATGTTTTAAGAATTCATTTTCAATTTGCAACAAGATTTATATTTTTCTCCAAGTAGGAAACGATTTTTTTTCCTCCCTCCTGTCTAACTTCTTGAAATATGTTGTTTTTATCCAGAGATATGTTTATTAGTTGAAATTTCGGCACAATCAATCAACTATATTCAAATTTAATCAAGATTCTTATAGAAAACACGACATTCGACAATTAAAACTATTGATTTGATTTGATTTGTAATGGGATTTGAACGAAAAAAATAGTAGCACAGTACGAGTATATACATCTGATAAATTTAAATTACACTCACTGATGGAATTGGATGTTAAAAATTTTACTGAAACTGTATTTCGTTTCTATAGTCTATTTCTCTACAGGTTGTGGTCTCTATCTCTGTTTCATCTATTTCCCTAGAAAGTGTTACCATTTTCCGATTTATTTTTTATCATAGAGACTTTTTATGGAAACTCGAAACGGTCCATTAATGATTAAAATCAACAAACAAACCAACAAAAAAAAATTGAGTAGAGCCTTTTATTGAACCAAATTTTTTGTTGCAAATTGTCAATATCTTCTATCAGAATTATGCCAATGGAAAAGTCGGATTTTCCGTCTATTTTCATTTTGCAAAATTTGCATTTTTTGCGATAATAAATTGAGTCCCATTTCCCTTAGAAACGGAATAAAAATTTGTCAAAAATTCTCATAATTTTCAATATAACTTATTTTTACTGGAATAAGAAAAAATAAAGCTATATTTCCTTAGGAAATGTCGCCATTTCCCTCTTCTCTTATCAATGGATGTTCTATAGAAAAAAAAAACTGTTGACTATTGGTTGAAAATCTGTCAATTTCCAACAAACAAAATTCACGATAATTTTTTTTTTTTGTAGATTCTCAATCGAAAGCTCAGATTTTCTGTCTATTTTCATTCCGTGAAATTTGCATTTTTTCCGATAAATTGAATTCCATCTTCCCAATTTATAGATAAAAACATTTTTTTTTTGTTCCCCTGACGAATTTTACTTGATATTTTATTATTTTCAACAGTTGTTCGTAATAAATAGCAATTTTCTTATTACTATTGTAAGCAAAAAATACACCGAAATTTCGAAATTAAATATAAACGATGATGTCTTTGACGTGAACGTTTATATTTTTGGCAACAATTTTCACGTCCATATTTGCATATTTATTTTTTTTTTATCTTATATTTTATACTACATTGTGTGTGCTCTATATACAAAATTCACAATTTCTATACTATTGAAATCAATTTTTATATTCTTCCAATAAGTTTCGATTTATACGATTCGAATGCTCCCAATAATTTCCATTTGTCACTTTTATCAATCTAACTGTCGCATCGTATTTATTGCTCAATTGTTAGCATAATATATTTGTAATTTTATTTTTTTTTTATATTCCTTCATTGTTGATTTCTCTATTAGTTCACAGTTAAAAGGTTGAAAATACCCAAGACAGATATCCGAAATAAATCCAATATATTGTATTGTATTGTTAGCTAACAGAAACCAAAGTGAACTTGCCTCCCTTGGGTTTACTTTCATCTTATACCAACCCCCTTTTTGCGAAATAACAACAATATTGGAAAATAACAAGACATTTTTGTCCGATAAATTCAAAAATAATGATAAAATTTATTATAAAAGTTATTGGAATTTTATAGAATTACACTGCCAACTTACAAATTGATTTCACATTAACCTTTACTACTCAAATTGGAAATTCGATTTATTCCCCAACGAAACGACTCCAATAATAATAATAATAATAATAATAATAGGTTAAAGGATGATAAGAATAATAATAATGGATGGTAATAATAACGATGATGAGTGATGAAAGATAAGTATATAAGTTTTGTCAGTTGAATGTGATAAATTAAAACTACCCTTATTAAATTAATCGTAACGTAACGAATGGCGTACACAAAACATTTCTTATTATAAACGGAAAGACAAATCCTTCTAAATGAACAAACATTTCAACAAAGTCACCCCTAGTAGCATAGTAGAAGAAAACTGATGTACACAACGGTGGAATAAAAAATAAGCTTTATACATTTATATATAAATAAATGTATATATATATATATATATAGGTATAGTAGCTTAACGACTAAACTCGGGGGGTGAGTTACGGAATAGCTGACGGTCTAGGGTTATATTGCACAACACCGTTGTTCGCCAACCTAGAATCGCTTTGAATAATAGTGTCCGGGATTATCGTTGACAAGTTGTATATGGTGTTGAGAAATATATATGTATTTTTGTTCAGGGAATTTCCACCGACAATAATATACAATTTATAAAAATTTATACAAGTTGTGTGTCATCGAACATTCTCTACCACACAACAGTGAATTGACCAGAAGAAGAAAAAAACAAATGCTGAATCCTTTCTCTACCATCACTCGATATTTGCAATTGGAAAAAACCAATACTACAAGTCCTTCTATTACAGTTTGAATCGTTTGAAAATATTTTTTTTGAAATTGTCAGTCTACTAAAAATAAAATAAAAAAGATAGTATTGATCTCGACCGATTCGTATTTTCCACCTCAGTCCATCCGTGATGGGTTCTTGGAAAGAATCGTTGTGACTTTATGTCAAATAGCATCAACATCTCGAAATTAATACAATATGAATCAAAAATTGTAGAGAAAAATGATAGGAATATCTTTTGAATGGTAATAAATTCTACCTCTCTAAGTGGTTATTTTTGTTAAATTTGCTGGGAATAATATCTACCCAATTAAATTTTGGCCATTGTAATTTACGATTGAACCACACTGTATAATATACACCAATATTATAAAGGGGGTCTATTATTATTGTTTGCCATAGCCTAGATAAAATATTTGTTATATCTACATCGTATACACGTGTCAATACGTGCATATATATACATATATGGATTATTAGATATATGTATGTGTGTGTGAGCTTATGAGATATGTAAATATGAAGAAATACCGCTGCATATGAAAATCTCAGTTGAAAAAGTCCAACAAGAGAGAAATGCATGAATTTATAGTGATGTGCTGATATAACAGCCATCATGTCACATAGATTTGTAAAATATATAACCCAATATATCTTTTTCTGTTATTCGATTGTAAAATAGTGGTGTTATCGAACTTTATCCATTTTATTTATTATTTAAAAGACATTGACAACGATATATCAGCAATTTTGTAGATTTTTTCGAAAAAAACCAAAGAAATAGAATACAATTTATTATTTGTAAAGACGACTTTTCGGTTTTATTGAAATTATAATAATGTATTTAAATATAAAATTCGTAGATCGAACATTCATATCGATAATAAAATATTTATTATATGAAGTGTGAATAAATGATCACTACATTTTCCTATAGAATAGAATAATAAAATAGTCGTAACTCAATATAGTTGGCTTCTATCTATCAATACCCGGAAAATTAGGGAAATTTCCAATAACAAATCGCAAAAATAAAGATATTTCCATCATTTAAATTCATTTAACCATTTTTTACGTCTTTCCATTAATACAGGATTCTACTCTCAATTGAATTATTCACAAAATTTTTGATAATTGATTTCCAATGTACCACTTTGATGATTCAATGTTTTGCATTAAAAAATAGCTGTAGGTCGAAATTATTTCGATTTTTTTCCTAATAAGAAAATTTGGTTTTAAATATAAATTTCGATAAGTAGTGTTATCAGACTTTTTGTCATTGCGCCTAATATTTCTAAAACATTGAACCACCAATAATATGGACATATAAAGTCTTAATTTGAAATTGTTACGAACCAAAAAACCAGCTCAACAGGTGTTTGTACGACAAATTATCAATATTGTTGATCTCATTTCTTCGTTAGTAAGTATATGGAGTCGAATTAAGTATAAATGATAAGGTTTTAATGGAATTATTCGCAAATACTCAACAAGCACCATTTCTATGTGTAAGAAATATTTTTAACAGGTGCTATATTATATTTGAAACAATTAAAATTTCTCGTCATTTGATGTAAATTTCATCTCTCCTCGTCATATAGAAATCGAGAAAACTTTACCAGAAGTAAGATAGAAAATTTTTTAGAACAAGATAGATAACGTTTTGATTTAATTAAAGATGTGCAAAGTTTTCAAGGGGATGGTATGTGGCATGAGGGTCGGTTTAATAGAAACGTATATAGGTTCTCTCTCTAATAATATCATACTTTATAAATATAAAAGATGGAAGTTTCCGAACTAGAATATCGTGCTTCATATTCATAATTTATTATTTTTTTTACCCCCATCTCTATATACTCGAAAATTTCTTAAAAATATCCACAAGCAATTTGTAATCAAACTATATAGACTTTTATTCGTATAAATATAGAAGCATCATAATTTATTATGTAACATCTTTTTTGGACAGCCAATAAAAAATAATCGTGGGTCAGATGGCGGAGGGAGGAAAAAAACAGACCGCCAGTTTCTGTCCATCAATTTTTTTCCACATACTCGAATATATTTTTGAAACTTATTCCTATATAAATAGACACACGAATCAAACATAAAACATATAGAGTGCCATAATTTAAGTTCGATTAAAATAGCAAATATTCCAAATGTTTTTCGTTAAAAGTCATAGAATTGTGCGAATCGAGATAGCTCTTCTACACACTGATTGAATAAGATATCGATTGAAGTGAGATGAATTATTAGTTACTTGAACAAAAATTCAATTAGATTTTGTTGTTCGTACAAGCATTGAATTGATAATAAACATATGCCAGTTTGGAAATCATTCGTAATCAACAGGATAATGTATATACGTCCAAACAAAGGATTCATTCCCGATTGAGCATACTAAAACAGAGAAAGTACCTGTCTACTTTTTGTATTGAACACACAAAAATCAACAATGCCAAACGCAAACGACGATGCAGTTATGGTGATGGTTCAATAAAGTAGCAATACAGGAAACAATTAAACTGAAATGCCTCATCCTGAACTGAACTAAATAACAAGTTTATCGATTTGTCTCTATATATATATAAATATATACGTATAAACGTATTCATGCACACCTACGATATATGTGTTGTTATTGTTGTTGTATTATTTAATTGGATTGCATTGTATTTTCTCCGGACATTTGACAAGGGAAAAATATAAAACCACCACCAATATCAAAACCCATTTTATTTTATGTGTAACTTTTGATTGTATCCAACAAAAAGATCAACAACCAGATAATACATAAATAATAGTTTGGTATTGTTATTGGTCCAATTATCATATGATTTTTAAGAAAAAAATATCATCAACTGAATGAAATATAATAATAATGATGACGATGATGATATTTAGTTATAGTAATTGTTTGAATAAATGAGAATTGACTTTTATTACTAGAGAAAAAAATTTATCGTTCCATCATTGATTCAGATGGAGTTGACAAGAAAATTGGGGTAATTTAGAGCGATATCAATAAATTCATTGAATCGTAAATAATTAAACACTCGAATTATAAGGAAGTCGAAATTCAAAATCAACTCTGAACGGTCTTGATTATTTTTTTTTAATTATCCATTGTAAAAAAATTGCTATTTGTTTTCATTTTATTAACATGGGATAATTATTTCCATACTATGCACCCCACGATTCGAGTTTAAAAATATAGCTATGGAAAACTTACTTTTATTAAGTGGCATATAATGAGAGAATGGAAACTAATATTGGATATTGTAGTAGAAATTAATTTTCAATATAATATTCAATTTTTAATCGATAGTTGTGTTTGTATTTTCAATTTTCTTTCAGCGTGAGCTATACAGGATAGTCCACCAGAGGTTATCCTGGCCTTGTAGGAACTCTGGTTCTAGTGGAGAGAAAAAAATGCACTCGAAGATCTAAACTGTGGGAAAACTTTTCAAAGTCGTCGAGTCCGTTGTTTTTTTTTGCACCCACTAGAGCCATAGTTGCAAGACCAGCAAAGTCTCTGGTGGACCATCCTATATATAAAGAAAGAAATATTGTTTCATTTTTAATAGAAACAAATATTAGAAATTCGATTTCGTGCAATACAAGCTAAAATGAAAATTTGAATAAGCGGCATTCGAATTTATTTAGAAAAATAAAAGTTGTATATAATATTTGAAACGTAAATGAGGAAAAAAAAACATGAAAGAAATTAGTTTGAGTCAAATTAATGGAAAATGAAACTTTTCCACTGAAATAAAAAAAAAATGAAATTTCATGCCACCAAAAATAAAAATAAAAAAAAAATTGATACAACTTGGCAAAATTGAAATGACAATATATCTAACTAAAGTTTTAAAATGAAATTAGAAAAAAAACAAAAACCAAATTAAATATATGAATAACCGGAGTAATTTCAATATAAAAACAATAATTTGTTGGATGGAAGTAATTTCGTAAAAATAAAATATTGAAAGCTACCACTACGCCCTTTTAATAAAATATTCGAGATAAATTAATCGAAAACGATCGAAACATCAATTTCAACGACAACCACACTATGGCAAATATTTATAAATTGTGTCGTGTGCTCGCTATACAAGGGTGAAAGCATCTGCTTTATTGAGACATCTGTTGTGTATAAATAAAAGCACCTGGTTTCAGGTTGCGCCCCTTTTTGTATACATATAAGTATATCTATATAATATAATAATAATAATAACATAAGCTTTATAGTGTATGGATAGAATAAACATAACAAAGGTTTCCACCTTATCTCGATCGGCTATTGTTCTACAACTGACATCATTTTATTTAAATTAACACACGAAAATTGCATCACACAAATAATCTTATTATGTAACAGGATTCACTTGTTTTTTTTTCTTTCTATATAAACATAAAATAGAGCAATCATTTCTTTGTAATAAATCTCTTTCCCCCTTGTATTACCAACATTTTTTCTTTCCATTAATATAACTATATAGTTATATGTATAGGTATATAGGAAGGACAAATTTAATAATAATAATAATAATAATAATATATTGGGTAGACAGTAGCACACTTAACTAACTGCAATGAACTCAAAACTTGTATCATAAATTATGTTAGGAAAGTTTACATGAGGTAAGCACGAACGGGATGTTTGTGTCGCACTATGAGAAACGCCATCTCTTCAACAAATCCACCCTTATTGTTCGACTATTGTTAGATTTTTTTTTATTGATATGTCGCCCATAATCATGATTCTAAATTAATTGTTTAGAAAAAAAATACAGCCGAAAAAAAAATGGTATAATTATTCATTGTACAAGTGGTAATTTATGATTTCCTTCTTAGAAGTTTTGTTGTTGTTATTGTTGTTGTTGTTGTTGTTGTTGTGGTAGTAATAACAAAATATTAATGATATGAAAGATAAATTGTCGAAAGCACGCACTAAAATAATTATTTATAAATTCAGTAGGTTTAGAAAAACTTGAAAATATCGAAAAACCGAAGTAAAAAAGAAAGAAAACATTTATATCTAGATCACGAATATATTGTCGTTTAACAATAATTGGCAGCAACGACCCGAGAAATGACTTGTGCTATTATTGACCCGTTGTTAGAAAAAGGAAAATCATTGTCAAGAGAGGAGAGAGCAAAAAAAAAACGTAGAACATTGTCTTGATAATACGGGAAAACGCCCCTTTTTCTATAAACGTGTAAAATTTAGCTAAAGTAAAAGTGTGTTATCTGAGCAACACCCGTCTTTTCACACAATTCTCTATCTTTTGACTCAAAATAAATGAAATCCTTACGGACACAATGGACCTTTACAACAAACACATTTTCCTTCCATTGGCTCTTTATTCTAAATCAATAACAAAACTCTCACATAGATTAAAAAAAAACAACAACAATTTATTAATATAATGAAATATTCCATATGGAATAAAAAAAAATGTGTGTGGTTTTTCGGTATTATTCGAATTATCCATAATGGTATAGAGTTGTGGTAAAGCCTACAATTACACCTTTATACTATCAAAACATTCCGAAAGGCAGAAAGCTAAATTGAAATAGGTATTAATCAGATATAATTTATGTCTCATGGTAATCCTAAAAGCCTATTATTACTAAAACGAAACTAATGTATTCTTGTTGTCCAGATGTACAATGTTAATACGATCATCACACTACTATATATTTGTAATATATGTGTTACATAAGCTATACATATGTATATTATATTTACATATAACATTTGTAAATATGTTGACTATATGACCCTATACTAGCCATCAGAATTTCATTTGCTTGTCTTCCTGATAAGAATCTTCTAATTATATTTTAGCAGACGGAATTCAATCGAAATATTATTATTATTCTGCTATATTTAATTAAATAAACAACACAACTTTTATCAATTCATCAATTTCTCTGTATGATGAAATATACCAGAAAATAGAAAAATGAAACTAATCTCTAATTAATTAACCATTACAAACTATATAAATGGGCTGTTCCATATAGAATTAATAAAACTGAAATTTTTCCAATTTCCATATAGAACTCATTATTAAATAATGTCGGGGAAAAATTATTTGTTGTGAAAAGTAAATTTCGAAAAGTTTAACATTCATTCTTTCTTAATGAGCTTTAATTTTTCAAATGGCAGAAAACCAAGCTTAATTAGTACGAGAAAGAAAACGAATTTGGTTACATAATATTTATATTTTACAATTTTGGAATTATTTACTCAATTGAAGTGATAGCGAGTGACAAAAGTAATTTATAAATTACAATAATCTTCCAGATAGAGAATGTACAGGATGGTCCACCAGAGGCTTTCCTGGTCTTGTAGGAACTTTCGTTCTAGTGGAGAGAAAAAAAAATTGCACTCGAAGATCTAAAGTTTGAGAAATCGTTTTAACGTCAAAACGTTCTCTAAATAACACACTTTAGATCGTCGAGCCAGAGCTGCAAGACCAGAAAAGCCTCTAGTGGACCATCCTGTATATGTATATTTACCCAGAGAGTAGTAAGAGGAACTTTTTTTTTTTTCTTCAATCCGACCTATACTCATCCTTCTGTATACGTTTTATGATATTTGTTTGAACCAAATGAATTTGTTAAATAGATTGAGCATTCCTACATTTTCTGCAATTAGCTGTCGATATCCGATGACTGTTTATAAGTAGAAGGCTGAATACCCTTCGCAATTTCGGTTTCTATCTCATGCCTACTAACATTAAAACTTTAAAACTCAAATGTCAGTCTTATAATTCCAAATAGAGAGAATTAATCAAAAAAAAAAATTAAACACTTCGATATTTCCTCAATTTCAGCATGTATTTGAAACGGAACACCTTCCAAAATTTTGATCAAAAAAATGATGATTTAATACAAAAGTTTACTTCTAAAGTTAGGAAAAACCTAAATCTAGCGTATGATGTTCGTCAGTTTGCCTCAATAATTATAAAACTGGTCCAGTTCTGTGTTGAAAATCTTGGATTTATCTCGGTTATAATCAAAAACAAAATGAGACTGTATGTATCATTTTTTTTTTAGGCGCCTACTCAAATATTTGCCATTCCGAATATGTTCTATTTAAAATATTTACGAGAAATTATGATTGATGGATTTATTACTGTATACGGAGCAATCTTCAATTTGTCTGTTGGATATTTTCAGAATAAAACTAGGGAGGAAATCACTTGCTCCAGATAACATTGTTGTTCTTTTACTAAAATCAACATTTTGATTTATTATCTTTGTTTGATTAGGGGCAAACCTTTCAAAATAACAACCGTTCTCTATCTACAAATTCAAATAATTTTGCTATTGGTAGTTTTTTCCTGAATACTTTGCTAGATTACGAAAACAAAAATGTAATTTTTAATCGGATTGGTTCGAGAGCAATTTCATCGATTCTATAGTAGTATAGGTAGTTTAGTAGCGACTGTTCTCATGCGTTTCTAGATAGCATCCTTTATTATTATATTGATTGTTGATCTTGAATATTACGTCTAGACAACTATCAACTGGGAAAGTTTCATTGCTTTTATGGAATCCTCAACGAATGTAATGCAGTATTATAAACTGCAGATGTTGTTTTCAATTCAAACACGAACTTTATATATACCCATCGAGCAAAAAATCTACAACTACTTATTTATTATTGAATTTTTCAATACAATCACTGAAAATAACTGTTGTATATACTTTGTTTCCAACAATAATGAACAATAGCGAGAGAGAATAAATAATAAAAAGAAGTCGATAGGATCGCCGTAATTATAGTTTCCCTTTTATTATTATTATACTCATATCACAATATAATTTTTATTGTTTCCAAAATTTTCGAGTACCTATAAAATCAGATTGTTCGATTTCATATTACCAACTCATTTATATTTAAACAATGAAGAAAAAATTCATTGAAATGTAAACTGAACGATGCCGCCATAGATATTGGAGATTCGATGATATCGAGTCTTTTCAACATACCACATTCCAATATTTTGTGGTATATGCGTAGAAATTACGCTTTTAAAAAACAAATTTTTATATAATAGGGCAAAATAGAAGAAAAAAAACAAACAACCTATTGAGATATTATCGAAATTTCCGTTTTGCAGCTATCATTATAACACCACTTAAATGGCCAACTAATAATTTATGTTTATAATCCTTGAAATCCATTTTCACTATAGTCGGAGTAATAAATTTTAAAGAAAATAAAAATTAATAATTCACCATATAATGGTTGAAATAATTTTCATTAAAAATTTATTAAGGGGAAAAAAATTGATATATGCTATTCCGATTAGAGATAGAAAATGCACAATAAATAACTGAACCATTATTTTCATGACTATATAGAACTTGTTGTTTGTTTGACAAAAAATATACAACTTGAACAAGAGATTCTTATGATCGCATCAAATAACATACGAGGAAGTTCCAAAACAAAAAAATTGCTGCAGTACTTGTGTTTGAAAATTCTATCTGAAAAAAAAAAGAATCGAAAATAAAAATAAAGTTTGAAGATCAATACAAATAAAATACGCACAGACGGAGACATTGGGAAAAAAAATTGAAGCCCTTCAGTTCGTATATGAGACCGATGTCAGTACGAAGCCATATATTTATATATCTATATATAAATTATTTGGACGATAACGACATGGTGAAGGGAAGCGAGTGATGATGGTTGCGTCACAATAATGACAACGATAGTATTAAGGTTGAAAGAAAATGAAGAAAAGCAGTCGGTCTAATCACCAAGGGCGGTCTGCCCTACGAACAAAGTGAATATGGTTCATCAACTATTGTATCCTACCGTCAACGATCTATCATGACAGTCCCGGACGATGACAGCTCTTGGAGCGTCTTAATGCCAACATTGTTCAGTTCTCTCTTTTATTAGAAAACACAGTAAATATGTATTTTGTCGTCATATTTCCTTCTTCGTCTATATTCTTATATATTGGTTTTTAATAAATTACGCCCGAACAACCATGCAATCTGACATCATCCCTTCAATAATAATATACCAAATTCTACCCCTATTGAATATTTTCGACGAAGTACAAAAACACACACACATACAATTATATACAGAGATGTTTCGAAGTTATGTGAAGTAAATTTACGCAATTTCATTCACTTTGATCAATTTTTTTTTCGTAATTTGGAATTTGCCAATAACTCCCTCACTATACGAGCAATTTTATCGAATTTTGTGAATTCGTTAACCGTTTAGGTCCTTTTTATTTAGCAACATTCACAAATGATAATGAAATACGATGATAGTGATGACGGAAATTTCCCTCGAAAAGCTTTCTCCAGTCATATTATAGCCCATTTATAATGACTTAGGTATATTATAGATATTTGGTGACAACCTATTATCGTAGTAAGTGAAAGAAAAGTTTAAAGAAAATCGCCTTATCTTCTGCGAAATTATTACTCAAATCTCTCAATTGGCAAGCCAACATAAAACTCATTGTGTGATAATGCTGTCTGTATATATGTATTATTTTGTATATATTTTATAATTAAGTAATAAAATACCTATCTTGTAGATTAACTCGTATGTTGGAAATATTTCAAGTACAGGCACTAAAAAGGACACCTTTGGGTACTATTACAGCCCATTCTCATCCAGATAAAGTTAATAGTAGCGATAGTAGGCAAATAACAATTCGTTCAATGACCACGCAACAACAACAACAACGACTATATACACAAACATAACAATAACATCGACAGCAGCTGCTGGACGATACCAATTTATCGACCGATTCGATATTTTACAGATAGTTAATTTTATATACAACAACAAATAAAAACTAACTTATAAGATGGAGAAATGTTTAAACAGAAAGAGGAAAAAAACGATAATAAATTCATAGAATAGAAAATGTATTGATAGCAGCGCGCATCCACCATATTTATTATTATAATATTATAATAATAGGATCTTTAGAATTAATTTTCGAGCACGTATCGAACCACAATTTTATTATTATTTCATAAGATATTTGAGTGTTGGAATCGTGCTATTTGAGAATCGTTATATAACCTTTGTCGGTCTTTCCATTTGATACCATTGACAGAGAGAACTAGGCAAAAAGAGAACTTATTACTGTTAACATGCATACTTGATACCCCATCAGTGGTTTTCTTTATAAAAGTACCTGTAAGCTACTGAAACACAAAATGAAAGGGAATAGAGTAGAGAGACGAATGGAATTTATTTTTAAAACATTTCTTCTCATCTTTTTTTTCTTCTTTAATTTGGTATTTTTTTCTTGAGTTTTGGCTTTTTCTTTTAACTTTTACATTTTCCAATTTGCACATTGATATACACATTCACTATAGCTAACTTTTCCAATAGTAAAACATTCTATACAATATAGTATATAGCAAAACAACAACTACATATATATATGCATGGGAAAAAATTGGAACTTATATGTACACATAGAACGATCTCATATCTAAAACAAATCAATTCTGTTCCCATAAAAGGCGAAATTTCTTGTTTAGTTTCATATTACGTGAAAAATATACTGCCGCTACTGAAATTGATTTAACTTCTACGAAAAGAAATATAAATAAATAAAACGAATTCTTCACGGTTGGATATATTGTGGATGAAATCGGCAACACAAAAATATAAGCCATTTGCATTATTATCGACCATAGATTTCTACTGTAATTGTAATAAAACTTGAATAGACCACATAGTGCGATTTCTAAATGGAATTTTTCTAGTGAAGAATGACAACTTTATTTATACACATCTATATATATATTGTATGTAGGTGATAGAGAAAAAAATGAACAAAATGTTGTCCATATTTCATTTGTCATATTTACAACACTTTATTCGTTTTATGCACAACGTACAACTCCCACAACTGATAACAAAAGGATAATAAATGTAATTTCATTTGTATCCCGAAAGACATGCAACTTTCTTGTTTTGTTATTGTTGTTGTTGTTATTACTGTTGAGTGAAATATTAATAAGAAAATAATAAACAAACAAATGTGCTCTTCGGAGATTATAAATTTATAACTGTTATAAAATAAAACTATGACATCCGTCATCGTCGATGTTATAATAACTTTTCATTTGATATTACGTATATATACAGAGTGGTCCGCTAGAGGCTTGGAGTTTGGAAAATCATTTGAACGTTAAAATGTTCTCTAAATATCACACTTTAGATTATCCAGTCCGTTTTCTGTTGCACCCACACTAGGGCCAGTTACACGACCAGGAAAGCCTCTGGTGTACCAGTCTGTATATATATTTTAAATCATTTTCTATAGAGTTTAAAATTGGAATAAGCTCGAGTTATTTATGTTTACGCATAAATATAGTTGAAATGCTTAAAATATTGGTAGCAATTTCCCCCCCCTCTTGAAACATTTAAATATATACAACTTTGCAATATTGTACGTATATAGTGCATATATACACATATAAATAACCTATCTACATTTTCCAGATTTACGATAATGTTCCTACTGTACATATTCGTGCTCTCTTCTCATTTGAATTATTTCTAGATTCTATTCGAGCTTTTAATGGTATATAACCACTTTTTAAGAATAAACGCAGCTTATATAGAGCGCTGTGCTTTTAAAACACATATATATTAATCGATAGTTCAGTTGAAAATTGTACCAACTTTATAATAATGATAGTGATATTAATAGGGTGAATTCTAAGGCGTTTCTATAACGACCGAATTCAGTCGACAAGATGCTGATAATTTAATAGCACCCTATCTCCTTCTGTTACTCAATTAGTAATTCTGGCTTGTTATTATGTCCCAAAATTATCTCACTAAGGCTCGATTATATCAATTGTATCAAACTATATTATCTATAGGAAGTTTAGCAATATTAATTAAATTTCGGATTTCATCCCACCCACAATAAAAAAATAACCGAACACAATCCCATTGATGGTAATAATAAAAAAAAAGGATATATATTGCAGAATCGCATAACATTATACGACAACAAAAAATTATCTTTACCGGAACACTTAATTAAAATGCTGTTCCTGTAAAACTGGCAGCACGAAATTTCGCCAACATATACTTCTAAATATTATAAAGTAAATGGCTTTATAACACGTGAAACATCTATAAACATCAACTTGACCACTTAATTTAATCTAAAAATAACTAAAATAAAGCCACTTTTCATTATTTTTCCACCAAAAATAAAAAATTATATAATAAAATTAGAAGAAAAAAAAAACTGGAAATTATAATAATATAACTGAGACACACTGTTATTATAAGCGATTCGAATCTTTAATCGAGACCGATATAAAAATTCTCTATCAAAAACGAATCGATTTGTTGAATGAGAAAGAACGGAATAGAGTGAGTAGTTTACATGTTCAGACACCCACAATTTCCTTTGTATAATTCACGCAAAGTTCGATTGTTGCCAACAATCCGGAAACGAGAAAACAGAGAACAGTTGACTCTATAGATATACCATATAGTATATAAATGTATGTATGTATATAAAGTTTTATTGGAAATTTAACTTTATAGGAAAATATATATTTAGATTTTTAAAACGCTCCAGGTTATTGTACTACTAGAGATGATTTAAAATTAATGATAACACAACGTTTATTAGATGAAATATAATTTATTCTCGAACAAATCAATACATTTGGTGTATCTCTTCTACAAAAAAATCTTTAGCGTCACTTTTCCAAAATGCTCCTACAATGACCATCACATCTTGTTATTGTGTTCAAATTTCTTGCTTCCGGAGTGAGAGATATAGAAATCGTTGGGAACTAGTTCTAGAGTAAACTGTTTCCCGAATCGTTACTTCGACGTTGTGTGGGGCGCATTGTCTTGGTGAAACAGCACTCCGGCTAGAAGTTTGCCCCGCCTTGGACACTTCTTATTTGGTCAGCGCAGTAATTAAATACTCCTATAATTCATATTTTTTCAAAAATCGACTGCTTCAAATAAAACGCTGGTTATATTTCTGGAATAAATCAATTTCCATATAAATTCCACTTAAGATCGATAGTAAATTAGATTTGTATCGTTCTTCGATTGTTGAAAGGATGCGTGCATAAATGCATTTCCCCTTAATAACTTCTCGTCTTCTTATAAAGTTACGATTCTATCTATACATACATATATATATTTCTTGTTCGATGTAGTTTTATCGTTGCCGATATGATTAATGTATTTTAGTGGAAATTTGATTGTATTTACCCTGAAACCATCGATAATAATCCTCCTATCCGACGAAATATTGACTTTTACCAGATTACATCTCAATAGAGGAAATCGGCAATTTCTAAACACACACACAACAATATCTCTATATATATATATTCCTCAATTTTATGAATATACGACGATTGGATTGGATTGGATTAAATTGCATTATCTTTAGGTTTCATAGAAATAAAATTTTGAGAAAAAAAAAATAACTCGATAACCCTCCCCATTCATTCAAGATTTTAATCATCGATATTCTTCAATAGAAATAAATAAAAAATCTTTTATAATTCCATAGAATCATATTGTTCCAATTTATATTTTATTATTTATTCATTCCATTTATCTGTGCTATTTTTGAAATAAAATAGAATTACTAATGAATCTGTTCAACTATAAGAATACGAATTCATCCATTTGATTATACCACAAATTAATAATTAACATTTTATTTTATTATTATGTACAGTTAGTACTTTAGGAATTAGTCATGCAGGACTAAGATATCAATATTCTCTTTCATATTGAAAAGTTTATTTTTCCCCGGAATTTATTTGTTCTGTTCAAAATAAACTATTTATAGTAGAATTTTTTTCGATTCTCGTACATTTATTTCTAATGTTTCATTACATCATGATTGCGCAAAATTGCAATTTAGATTCATCTTCCTATTGCAATTGGTGCAATATTTGATTGAATCTCTAAATTCAACTTTATTTATTTAATGTTTCATTAGGAATCGGTGGTGTAAAAATGGTGGATGCGCCGGGCGACTTGCTTTTTTACAATTCTAATAACAATAAGTTCTAAAGACACTTCGACTCGGTATTGTCATTTTGAAACTGGATTTCCACCATCGAATCAACATGGAAATAAATCAACTATCTCTAGTGCAACAAATTAAT
>JAZBGX010001378.1:5340-17147 GCA_037414775.1 Zonitis immaculata
ATAATTATTATTCTTATTGTTAACAGTACAGTAGAATTTTTGTTGAAGATGATCGATTTTTTTTTTTTTAATTAAATAACTTAATGTACATTCAGTGTAAAAAACAATTATAATAATAAAATATATAGATATAAATAAATACTTGATGGTTCAAAGCCAAAGCCAAGTGTGCTCGTTGAGCAATCAGTTTCTTTACTTCCGCTCCTACTCTCTCAGTAGTAGGCTACTCAACCAAATCCACACTCATCATTTTCCTTGCGGTAAAGGTGCATTGCTTCTTGACCTTGAAAAGTTACTTTCTAGACAGCTGTCCATCACACCCAGCCACGAAAGCTTCCACTATACATCCGACTTACCTGCTATTAGACGCTTAGCTGGCACCTAACTGAATCTGAGTGTAATAGTTACCGTCGAATCTCTATCTAGCAATTATCCAACCTTCCATTTATGCGAATCTGCTGTCTCAGCTCACCTCGACCATGATGACTGCATCCAGCGATGTTTAACATGCTAGTTCCGGGCACTGTCCTCCGTAACATCATCGTAACGGATCTTTAGTCGAAAGATCTTTGAACTGAGGAAATGTGTACGAACCTCCTGCAACAAAGTCTCATATATTATTTACATCACTTTTTCTGAATCAAACCCGCTCATCTGCTCTGATCCTACTGTTTCTGGCGTACAAGTGTCTTAATCTGCTCTGTTACTTCTCTCGTCTGCCCAATAGCTAGCCATACACTTTGACTGTGTTTCATTGGTTGAGCAGGTAACTTCCTCGACCTTCTTTATCCGTTTTGATATTTCTTCGGCTCGAGCCCCCCCCTATATTGCCCAGTTACTGTCCCGTCCATATTCTCCCTTGTCGATCTGGTGATAACAATAGTGCTCATTCGTTTCCTCAACGAGGACGTCGTTCAATCTCTAACGATATTTTTTATTACCGACCTCACAATCTTCTTCTCAGACTCTGATCCTGGAATTGCCTCTATTTTTCGTTTCGGAGTATCCGACACTGTTTCGCGTGTTGCATAATTGA
This sequence comes from Zonitis immaculata, assembly GCA_037414775.1. NCBI lineage: Eukaryota > Metazoa > Arthropoda > Insecta > Coleoptera > Meloidae > Zonitis > Zonitis immaculata. The sequence continues at coordinate 6,377 of JAZBGX010001378.1, forward strand.
TGCTTCCTTTTTCTAGAGGAGTCTTCTTTGGGTCCTATCTATGAGCTGTCTATCTGGCAGCATATTCATCTTGTTGCCACCGGTATGACTACTTGGAGCGGCGATCGTGATCGATTCCAGCTCCCTATAGATTTTCTTGGCTCCTGGAGCGTTCCCCTAGAGCAGAGACAATATTTTTATTAACAATACAAGATCTAGTTGACACTTTGAGATAATAGATGGCGCTTCGTCGATATCTGTAACCTTAAGTTGAGTGAATCTCTCCTAGATGACAGCATCTGTGACCTGTGACGTCGTCGTAAGAAATTTGGCGGAATTCAAATTTGAGGAAATCAAATCAAAAATTTATAATTGTCTCAATTGACAATCTAGTGGAAATTTTTGATTGTCTGTAATTGGGAAATTTACAATTTTCCAAATCTTCTTTTGTTTCAATTCGGGTATTTCCATTATAGTTGGAGCAACTATATTACCACCCGTATGGAAATATAGAGGTGAAATAGATAATTGAGAGCGCTTGCGTCTTTTCAACGTTCAGAGCAACACGATACCCTGGCTGCGGCTGAAATATCAGTTGTCGCGTTACATACAGGGGTGATATTGTGTCTTATCAACACCACCACCACCACCACCACAAATACAAATATTGAAAAATAGCTCGGATATTTGAATTTAAGAAACAACAAAATTGTGGAAAATTTTATTGGAATTGAGGTGAGATTGTGTGGTTTGGATTTCCCGGGCGAAATCATAATAGAGCGCGTCATTTCCGGTTGGAATTAAATAGAAATTATTGCAAGATTTTAACCTTATTTATAATTACGAACAATTGAATTATATCCATTTTTGTTATTGTTTTTTTTTGGCCTTCTAGATCCAATTGGTTTTAATTGAACGAAATCGAAATTTGCAACAGATGGTTTTTGCTCATTTGTGAAGTTGTCCCCCCTGTTTTTTGTTTTTTTTTTTATGGTGAGTAATAATTTTAATTATTGATTGATTCATTAGAATTTATTTATTTCTTTTTATATTCAACTCATCTCAAATCATCACCCTCATCATTTTGATTGTCTGCTTCTATTCGCTTTGTTGTTCCTTTCATCTTCCTTCACTTCTTCTTTTGTAAAGTCTCGAAGAGAATAGCTCCGATAATGGGAGATGTTATAACTTTTTTTAAATTAAAAGTACAGACAATACAGCAAAGTGAGAAAGAAACGACAGATGGAAAAATTAATTTATTGTAAATCGTCTTGAAAATCGAAGTAGGCCAGATTTCTATTCAGAAAAATGATTATTGTGCAATAAATGATTGCAATAGTTTGAAGACGATGTTAGAATTTTCATCTTCTCAGTCAGTTTGATTAGTTTCGTACTTTCCCTATCAAAAATTCCATTTATTAATCAATCAATCACTTAATAAATGATGCTCTGACCTGACCTGACTACTGAGTTATGAAGAATCGGTGAGTGTATCCGACCGGCAATCGGAAGACGTAGGTTCAAATCCCGGGGATGATTCGGACACTTTTTCCAAACAATTTTGTTTTCTTTACCTCAAATAAAGAAAAAAATTGTTAAAACTAGCTAAACAATTGTCACTCAAGGTCGTTTTAATGAACAAAAACTTCGAGAAGTAGTTCTTGATTTGTCTCGTTCTGGCAAATCTACATCGTCTATGAACGATGGAAATATTGATAAAATCAAGAATCTGGTGGTGACGAATCGTCAGTTGAGCATCAGAAAGTTGGTTCAAGAGGTGAGCATAGCTTTGAAACGCGTCGCTGTTCGATCGGTTCCTAAAGAGCCCAATTTTGTCTAAAAAGAGCTTCGAAAACCGATCTCTGAAGACATTCCAAGCTCTTACAGACCTCCATCTTAATGAAATGAATCATCCTAAATCACTCAAATCTCAAGAAACCACGTCAAAGTCGTCCAAAAGTGAATGCTTAGAGTCTCTTACTGATTACCCTGAATTTGTTCCAAAGAATTGTTCCATGAGATGCTTGCTAGAGAATATTGCTCGGAATCACCGACTTAACCCGTGGAGGGATAATTTGAGGTAACTACATGCGAGATTTTCTATAGAAGATTCACATTTGAGAGAGCATAGGCGGAGCTAAGCACCTCACCGCAGTATTCTACTCAAAAGGCTATCACAGTGTGTGGAGAGTTCTAAGACTTGGCTCCGCCCATGCTTTCCCAAATGTACATCTTCTATAACAAGTAGTTCAACTCATGTGATCGAGCAAGTACCGTATGACTTTTCTCTAATCCCGAAGTTCGTATAGATAGAATTGGAAGTCGTATTAAATGAGGCTAAATTGAGTTAGAAAGTCGGCGCGCTCACTTTCTAAAAAATTTAGAACTAAATCAATGTCAGCTTAGAATCGAGCACATAGGAAACTATCGTCTGTCAAGTTTTCCGTTAATTTCCGACTAACTAACTAACACTACATGATTATTCAGACGGTTTTCATACTAAAAATTAGAACACATTCTAATTTCTTGCAAAAAATTTCTAACTCAGTTGAGCCTTAGTTCTGAAAGTTTGTGCTAAATAGTTGGGATTTCTGAGATTATGGAGGATTTTCGTTACTACTGAATAGTAGACGGCCAGGTAATCGATCGAAGAGAAGAATCCTTTTCTGCAAGACAATGCTCGTCGTTACATGTGTGCTACCGCATCCTACATATCGTCCCGATTTAGCGCCATCGGACTTTTTTTTTTTTTTGAGACACTCAATCCATTTTTAGTCTGCTAAATCTTTGAGTTTTAGTTTCAGTGATTATTCGGTGTTACAGCTATTTGTTCGTATTTCAATCAATAATGATACCAACAACATTCGTTAATCTCAAGCTACTGACCTAGAATTAATACGAAATTATCAACAACCCACTTGTTGACAACGATTTCCATTCGAATCAATACTGATAAAGTCGAATGGACGACCGAAAAATCGAATTTCCATTGATAAAAAAAAAAACTATCTATCTAATATTATTAAGGGTTGTTTTGATGTGAAATTTCTCCAATAGGGGCGAACATCCACTAATTTTCAATTTAATTTACGTTTTACTGTTATATTGTTGGTTGTTTGTAAAGAGGGGTTCGACGGCACAAATATGATCAGCGGTTCTAAATCAATTACACTCGAGATTATTTATTGCTCGCCAATATTTATTAGCATAGGAGGGGGGAGATTATAAATGACACAATAGTTTAATTTATTATAAATTTTCATATTCTATTAGTCACTCTCTATCTCTATCTAGTTTCTAAATTATTTGGATGAAGATTGTTGATTGTCGAGAATATGATTCTAATTTAGAATACAAAAAAAAAAAATCGAAATCGAGATGATAATTTATGCAGAATACGAATTCAAAAAATGCTAGAACTATACAGTACGTCCCCGAATCGATTTTCCAAAGTGGGCATGAATCTGTTATTTTTGATTTCTCAGAAAATTTCACTCTTGATAATTTGCCTTGATTGCTTTCAAAAATATCTGTGTAGAATAAAAATTTTATCGGGAAATTTTTAATACCACTGGAAGCTGTTGAATAAAATTCGAATGTTAAAAGATTAACGTCGAGAGTTACGAGGAAATTGAAAAGCTTTATCGTGGATTTGTTGGGAAAATCTATTGAAAAGAAAATCTCAAGTATACAGTAAGATTCACTGAAACGAATTATTCTGGAAAAATATTCGAAATAGATTGGAAATTCTGGAAAATTCCTGAAAATTAACAAATTCCTGAAAATAGCGAAACAAAAACAATTGGAAATAAACACTGATGCTTATCGAGAATATCATTGATTTGCATTAGAATATAAACGATCGGAATCGAGATAATCATTGATAGAGAATACGAAAATTAATCAAACTGATAAGTGGTCGTCTTTATTTTTCTTCTCCCTTTAATTTCAATTAAAAAAACAAAATAAAAACAAAACAAAACCACAAACTATTCCAATTTAAGGCGCACAACAATCATTTGTTTAATTATTATCAAGAATTTGTTTTTCTTTTAATCGAAAATGAAATTTTCTATAAATATACAGTGTGATCCATAAGTGAATTCCCTTGTCTATAACTTTCTCAATCAACCTTGGCCGACCATATCCAAGACAAACTCTAGAATTGTGGTGGGAGATATCGCCTCATCCACCAAACTCGCCCGATATTGCACCACCAGATTTCCAACACTAGATTATTTATAATTACTTTCCGGTCTCATCTAATAAAGTAACAGTTTAGAATATTCTAGAAATATTTCTAATTTCTATTGGTAGCTCCCAGTATTTTTTTTTGGTAGCGTAGCAAGAGGCTGTCATAGTGACTCCTTTCACCAGATAATTCGCAACTATGAATCTTCTCAGTTTCAGTGAGATTCCTGAGCCATCAATTGTTGTTGAGTCTCATGATTGCAGACATCAATCCAGATCAGTCTCGTTATATTCGAGATTAACAACAGCTGAATTGTTATTTTTGAGCCAATTCTAATTGCCGTCTAAAAATCTTCCATTGAACGACAACCACAATACATAGAATTCCGATTATATCCGGAATAATTCTATTGGCACATGAATTTCCATAATTTTATAGATTTCCATTTAAAGTTATAATTTCGATTGATTTCCCGGCTAGTAGCTGCCTTGGGAAATTCCTACATAATTTATGAAATTCTTTTCTATTGGTCGTTGGATTCATCGATCAATGTCGATTCTAACTTGTTTCAGATTCCTGAATATCCTGAAAATCGATGATTGCATTTTTACGATTCATCCCATTACCATAGATAGACAGAAATTTTGTCTATTCATTTGTTTAAATCGAATTTTACGATTTATCATCAATACAAATGACATATCGTCCCATCTCTATATTCAATAAGTCTATGAAAAATCGATCGAATGATTGATAATGATGATGATGATGATGATGATTATTTTCATATAACAATAATTTCGAATATAATAGAAATTATATAATGATTATATTTCTTTATTTTGCAGATTATGGGAGTTTTCTTATCAAATTGATAACAAGATTGGTCCATTTTATGTTATCAAACGTTATATTCAATTCGATTTCGAAAGGCAGACGCCTTCAATTCAGGTGAGTCATCTCAATTTACCCGGCGCCTCCACCATTTTTATATATACAAATTTTTTTTCTACAATACAATTATGTTGTATTGATGAAAACCTGAAATATTCAAAGAATCTCGATATTTCAGAGATTCTATAGAACAATGTCTGGAATGTTAACATTAAGTCAACAGAAAATTGACAAAAAAATGTTTAATCGGATATATATTTTTGTTTTCAGCAGTTCAGTTGTTGCAGCTGAAAATTCTTGAAAGTTTGTGAATTTTTCCAGACATTTCGAATGAATTAAAGATTATTCTAAATAGGCTGAAACTGCTGAAATAAGTTTTATCTCTTGAATTATGAAATACGTTCAATTTCAGCAATTTGTTGTTGTATTTTATTTGAATGACACCTGAAAAATGGAACGTAACCAAATTATAATATCGACTGGCTGAAAACTTTGAATTGTCGACGATTAAATTATCAATTTCAGTAGTTTAAATCAATTTTTTTACAATAGAAAGTTGAGTAACTGAAAAAATATTCGATATAAATTTAATGCCTGAAACTGAAAAAAAAAATAGATAAAAATATTAGTTGATAGAGCTGAAATCGACTGTACATGACAGTTATTGGAAAAAAATCAAATTTTCAGCAATTCAATAATTTAAAGTAATAACTATATACCGGGTGACTATAAAAACCGGTTACATAAGCTGTAATTTCTTCAAAATTTGGTTATCGATATGACAGCATCGAATGTAGAATTTGTAATATTTTAGAAAACAATTTCACTTCCGGTTTCACCGGAAATGACATCTAACTATTCGCTTTTTGACGATCTAATATAATTTATGGTTTATCCTGAAAATTCCTGAAACTATAGTAGGCCATGGTTGTCTGTATCGATTTAAATTTTTACCATTGAGCTTGCAAAAAATTAAATAAAATCTCAAAGTTCCTATTTCAGTTTCCGAGATAAATGAGCTTTTTAATGTCGAAAACTATGAATATACCAATAATAGCCCGTTTTCATTGTCACCCGGTATAGTTTGTTGCTGGAATTTTTCAGAATAATAATGATAATTATAATAATAACGAAACAACTGAAATATCTGAAAAATCGATTAAACGGAGACTTTACAGATTTGGTAAATTCGAAATAATTGTGCTAATTTCAGTATTTCAGGAATAATATTATAATAATACTTGAATCATCCTGAAATTATTGTAATTAATTTGAAAAAAATGCAGATAATTGCTGAAATTGTATCAACTGAAATTTCAGTTGAGAAGGAAATTGTATTATTTCAGTTTGTTTCAAATTATTTATGAAAAACTAATATTTACAATAATCCATGGAAATTTGTTGGGAAATCTTCAAACTTGGAAATCTCTTTAAAATATTCAAAATAATTTGGAACTCTAATAAAATCCGTTATCAAACAAACTGTAAAAAAAACAAACTAATTACAGGATTAATTTCAGTAATTATAAGTGACAAGGGAGTAATCCTGAAGAAAAAGAGAAAAAAAAGGAATATCCCGAATAGGTTCATAATTTATTTTCAATTCCTGAAAATTGTTAATTTTTTTTCAGGAATTGTAAATTCCTGAAAATCGATTATTTGTTCTATCCGATCTTTACAACTGAAAAAATTAGAGAATATTCGGAACAATTTGAAAGTTCATGAAATACAAGCTAGAATTCCTGAAAAACTACTGGAAATTGCTCGAATAACTCTAGCAACGATGTAGAAGCTTAATGTGAACGCTCAAATTATAGTATGAGAGAATTTTCAGCTGAAAATATCGACAAACTGAAAATTGTAAATTCCTGAAAATTAGTTGAAAATCACAATCAATTGTTTTAAGACAATTGATTTTGGCTCCTGAAAATTCGAAGCTTATCTGAAAGAAATGGAATTTCAGGCTGAAAAAGAGTTTGATTTGAGTATTTGTAAGCAACAAGTGTGAATGTCTGAAAAATTAGAATATCCCAAACGTTATTTATAATTTATTCTGAAATTACTGAAACTTATGAAAATGTTTTCAGGAATAATTATAAACACGATCTAGATAGTTGAAGGTTTGAAAAAGAATTTGACAGCAAACAAAATTTTGAATTACTGAAAATTGCAATATTTCATACTTTTCCTGAAATAGTCTGAAAATAATAAATGAACGTTTACTGAAAATTGTTTCACAATAGGAAAACCAATTATTTCGATATTCTTTTATTTACTCTCTTATCGAAGCATTTTCATTTGTTTTTCTCTTATCACGATTACGCCTGAAAATGACTGAAAATAGAAATTCAATTAAACTAAAAGTATTTCAAATATATATTTATTTATTGTCGAACGTGCTAATTATTCAAATGCCTCCGGTAAATCTGTTGAAATCTCGAAATCCAGCAAATTCCTGAAACAAAATAGCGATTTCATCAAATACAACGATTATTTCAGGAATTTTCAGGATGGTACACGATTTTCCACGGACATAATTAAATCTATCTTTGGAAAATTTCACTAATACACACACACATCACCATTTTCCGGATGACCTCGTATCACCTTTAACTAAATCTAATTCGTGCTCGGCAAATAATGGTGGAGGTAGTAAAATATCGAATATAAGACGATTTTCCAGCCCATTGAGCAACTAACTCAAACATACATACACACATCTCTATATATATATACAGAGTGGTCCACCAGAGACATTCCTGGTCTCGCAACTTTGGCTCTAGTGAGTGCAAACAAAAAATGGACTCGACGATCTAGAGTGTGCTATTTAGTGAATATTTTAACGTTCGAACGATTGCCCAATAACTTTAGATCTTCAAGTGCATTTTTCCCCCTCCATTAGAACCAGAGTTTCTACAAGACCAGGAAAGTCTCTGGTGGACCACCCTGTATAGAGCTAAAGATAGAGATAGATATATATTTTAGAGTTGATTAAACAAAGCGTCATGTCTATAAATGGAATTGACTTAAACCAACTAACCATCCAACCATTTTCAAAAAAAAAAAACAAAAGCAAACACAATTTGTTTTATAATTGTTAAATTTTTATTTTACCAGCACCAATGAAGACGTGGCGGCGTAATGGACGACGGACTAGTCTGGAAGACTCTATTGTTGCTAATAGCCGTTACCATCATCTTTTGGGAGCCAGTTGGCGGCAACAACAACAACAACAAAAAGGTAATCTTCCAATGTTCCAAAAGTAATGATAAATCAATCGATATCAAACATACAGTTGGTCCATTTCTTTTCTAAAGCACAAATCTCTTGACTCTCTCAAAATCTGTCTATACAGCACCAATCATTTTGCTATTGCTTTAGAATTTCTTGCTCTCAATTTGCTCTTTGAGTCAATTCAACAGACAGAAGTCAATGGGGGCTAGATCTGGAAAGTAGTTATGTGTACACAACACGTGTGTTGTCGTGATGCAACCACTCTCCAGTTCGCTATCTGTTTTGCATATTCTCCTCAATAAGAGCCTTAAACCATAAATACTCCTCGGAATAACAAAAAAACTTTTTGCATGGAGTTTGAATCAGTCGGTATTAGCCACTAGGCGTGGTTGTCGAAAGAGAGAATGTGCCTGTACATGGTGTATGTGTGACTCAGGAGCGATTTGAATGTTCCGAACAGTTTGAGAGAGAGGTAAAGATGCGTGAGTAGATGGGCTCTGAGTCATTATGTACAGGAGCCGGGCTATCCCAGTTTGGAATGATCTTGGCAAATCCACACACACAAGCCGAGTATCTACCAGTACTGAGTACTACAAGGCTCAACCGGTAGAGAGCTACTAACTCCCGAACTTCCGTCCAGTGGTGAAGATTGGTACCATGGGAAGCCGGGAGCTTATAGAGTTTCCCTGCTCGGTCAATTGCGGTTGGACTTGTGCTCACAGTGACCGAGATTCCAGCTGATGACCTGCCTAGTGAGTAGTTAGGCCTCCTCCTCACCAAAGAGCTCAAACAACCTGCAATTGTGAAGGGATACCGGTAGATAGACATCTCTGATTCCACGCTCATGAGGCCCGTGTGAGTAGATCTGAGCCGAGAAGCGGGTAATTTAAGACATTAACTTTCAACTCAACCTGTATATTACAATTTTAGTTTATGAAAGATGAGCAACACATTTCCGATGATAATCCAAGTATTGTCCTGAAATAATAGCAAGTTTTTCTCATAATCACATTCCTGAAACAGCTGAAAAATATTCCAGATTGATAAACGATCTCAATTCCTGGAATAATATGAAATTAAATTCCTGAAAGTTTGAGAATCTCTGTCAGAATATGACTTTATTGGCTGAAGCGCTGAAAATTTTAAAGTGATATATAAAAATTCAGTGGAAATTAAATTTTCCCAACAAATATAATTTCAGGCAAATAGCAGTCGACAAAAAAAACTGTAATCAGATTTAATTCCTGAAAGCTGACAATAATAACAAATGAAATTATTTCAGGATTTTCTAAAAATCTCATTTCCTGAAAATCAAATATCTACATATATATATATTTATCGCTGAAAAATACGTTATAGATTGCTTCAGATACTGAAATGTCTGACATTTAATGATTTATTACTGAAAAAAAAAACTGTCAGTCCTGAAATTTCTATCGGAAATTGAACGACTTTTGAAAATTCCTGAATTAACAGCCATAAAATCGTATTTCAGTCAATACCAATCATCTCGATAGCTGAAAATTAGATTTGAGAAAATGTAGCGTAACTGAAACAAGCCTGAAATCCGTAGCTTTTCCACATTCCAGTCTTTAAACAACAACAACAACAACAAGTATTGATTACGGAACGTACAACAGTTTCATTGGTAAAACTACCGTGAAATCGCCTGAAATATAGTTTGTGAACTTTCCATGAAAAAATCTAACGAAAAATACGTTTCAGAATGCAGTTGATAACGTTGAATTGATTTTCCGATATATATTTGCTGAAATTATCCTGAAATACTTGAATTTTCCACCGGTACAATTATCTTGAAGCAAAACAAAAAGGAGCAATCTCGTATTTCAGTAATTTTTCAGCGATTCAGCATTGAATTACATTATTGAATCCACTTGTCCCTGAAATCGTAATATTTACATAATTCCATGGCATTTATGTTGTGGTAAAGTTTGTGGAACTTGGGAAATGTCTGGAAAAACTTTCAGATTTTCATTCGGGAAATAGAAAATTGAATACGTATTCGAAATAAATTTGAATCGATAAGTGAGAATAACTGAAACTGCTGAAGGCGATGTGATATAAGAAAAATAACTAGAACTTTATACAGGATGGCCTGTAACTTTGGTTCTAGTGGAGAGAACATTTTCACGTCAGAACGGTTTCTCTAATTTCTCGGGAAATGTCGGAAATTTCCTGAAAACCTAGAGAAATCGTTTCGATGCCAAACCGTTCTCTGTATATATCCGACTTGTTTCTATGTCGCCCACCCTGTATATATTGGATACTGGCTATACTAGTAATAGATCATTTGAAACTTTTAACGAGCAAAAATAATTCGATTATATTGCAATTGTCTCTACTTTACAATAATTCTGGAAGCTTCTAGAGAATAAAAAAATAAAGATGAGAAAAATAATTAGAGATGGGGGCGAAAGTTAATTAACTTCAATACATTATTTCAGAACGCTT
>JAZBGX010001379.1:0-18869 GCA_037414775.1 Zonitis immaculata
TTAGATTTTTCAGTTTACGTAGAATAAATGGTCGAAAACTAATTCCCAATAGTTGATCTTACCATTTCACAAATTGTTGATAGCTTAACCTATTCAAAAAGTACATTTGTTTTGGAATCTCTGATATTCGTTATTGTTATTCTTATTGGGAAAGTTAATTTGAGCTATACTCTGATGTATCGTCGCAAATTTGTCTACTGTAATACCACTATCAAGCATCAAGTTTAACTAAAAACGATTCCACATCGAAAATTCAAAGTCCCAAACTGATATGTTTAGGAGTTCTCATGTTATTTTAGATCAAAAATCTGTCATACTCCTCAAAATTTACTACTAGAAAATATTTTCCCCTTTAACGCTGCTGAAGAAGTATAACTTCAAAAACACATTTTGTAACCTTTGACCATAAATATCTTGACGAGCAGACACACACACACACGAGATTTTATGAGATTTTTGGGCTAACTTATGAAAGGTCAAAATAGAGCTTCCATTCTGATGTTGACTTTAACTGGACTATTATAATATGGGTTGAAATTCGTCCCATAAAGGGCTGTTTCATTATTAATTAAATTTGCTTTAATGTCATAGGGAGCTTTCTTAAAAAACATGTCATATATTACCCTAATTATCAACCCTCATAAAATAGAATTTCATAAAATACATGATTTTGTATTATTTCTCTAACATAAGTCTTATTTGCATTCTATTTACTAAATTATTAACAGGAATTCTAAGTATATTTTTTACATTACTATTGAATATCTTATACAGTTGTACGTTTATTTATTGTGCAGCATAGAAATCGAATATTATGTGATTCGACGATAATGATCTTTAGCGATTCTGATTAATTTACAAATTTATGTAATTAAAAATTGATTATTGGAAGGTTTAAAACTAGCGAAAAATATTGAAATTAAATTGTTCTACATTGCTATGAGCGTGTGTTTGAAATTAAAAAAAAAAGATATTTTCGCAAAGCTACCGGCAGTTAATTTCAACCCCTAAGTAAAACCTTTTTTTGTAAATAATTGCTACCTGCTAAGAGATCGGGCGAAGTGAGTCTCAATTATTTCTAATGCTCATTCCTTAAGCCTGAGGTAGAGCATCAATTAATATTCGTTCAAATGATTTGGTTTATCTTACAAATTAATTACAATTGAGGTTTAAATAATCAAATAATTAACGTTATTTTTTTTTTGTGTGAATATACTTACTTGCGGTACACAGAATAATAAACTAGATGACCATGCAATGTATACCATAACTTTTGATCGGCGTGATGTCCATGAACAGTATGTTAATGGATAACAGATGGCTTGATGTCGATCGATTGCTGTTGCCATTAAAACATATGAACTCAAATATGGACCTAATGTTTGGCCAAATTTAACAATTTTACATAAACAATAACCACCATAAAAACGATAAGTTATATCCCATGCTAATTGTGGTAGAACACTCAAAAATGCCGTTATCAAATCAGCAATACTTAAATGGAGAATAAAAAAATACATTCGAGATAACTTCTTACGACCGGCATATCTAAATTATATGAAGAAATAATTTAGAATTAATTACAATTATATTGAGAATAAGAGACAAACCTTCTGCGTGCCAATAATGCCAATAATACAGTACTATTACCAATTACTGTAATTAAAAAAATTATAGCTAATGTTGCAATTTCGATTCGTGCTAAATTTTCATCACGATCACTTGGTATATTTCCATCATCATCATTCAGATATTTCGTTGTATTTTCTATAGTAACATTCATATTTTGATGTTGATGGTTTTGATTGGGATGCATGTGAATTTGACAGGCATTCGTTTAGTTCTGAAACAGTAAATCGTTTCCAGCATTTAGTCTAGTGAATTTTTCTCGAAAACCCGAGAAAAACAATTGACAAATATCCAATTTCAATGTCAGATCAATCATTTATTGAAAATAAAATTTATTTCGATGTAATTGTACTCAAATGACATGTTGTTGTTTGATGGGATTCGTGTTTTATTGGATTTCGATCATTTAACCAACTATTTTTCTGCAGTTAACAGATTTTTAATAAACGCTAAGAACGATCAAAAACTATCTTAAAATTGACTGCAAATGAAATTTGCAAGAATCAATTTTTAAATGGAAATTTAGTGTTATAATGGAAATTATTTGCCCGGCGCATCCACCAATTTTACAATTAGTCATTAGATCTAATATAATGTTTTGATCTCAATTTCTTTGATGAAAACTGTAACTATTCAAGTTAGATGCAAGTCAATTTGTTTTCTCTCACAATTACAACTAATTTTAACTCGTACATCGTTACTAACAGCGGTTTTTTTTATGAATAGCCTACCTGCATGATCATTATATCTAAGCACATAATTAGAGGCCGAACCAAATGAGATATTTGTTCGTTTGTATATTTGTTTTTCATTTAATTTATTTTGGTCCAATGTTTTGTTTTATGTTTGAACATTAGAACTGTATGTAAATTTTTATTATTGTTCCAATAAAAAGCTTATTGTTTATGAATAAATATAATAAAAACGCTGCTAGTTTTATTATTCGATACAAAATGAAGATAAACAACTTTTTCCAAATTGAGATTCACTTTCAAAGGCTCTCAATTTTCAACAAACGTAAATTAAAAATTGTTGCAAATACAATGAAACTCATTTGATTGGATATCCTGTTTGTCGTGAAGACTTCTTCTACGCATGCAGTGCCTCCTGCTTCAGTTAACAAATCCGTATAGACGTAGCCTCCGGTCGCACTCGAGCTTTTTTCTTGCCGTGCCGGAAAAATCGTAAGTGTAACAATAAAGCGATTATTTGTTGTGAAATTTCACATGAAACTTTGAAAAACAACGACTGTTGATTATTCAACATTACTATTTGAACATTTTTCCTAAGCTGTGTGAAAAAATAAGGAAAAAACGACGAAAATTTCGGAGGACAAATTCTCTACCGAGACATTCCTCATTGTTAGTCGAGAGATTTCTAGTCAGTCTAGCATCGCATTAATAGACCTTCAGCCTTATTCGCCGGATTTTGCACCGTATGCCGATTCTCTTTCCCAAAGTTAAATCTGCATTAAATGGAACAAGCTTTGAGTCTGTTTTAGCTGTCAGATAGAAAGTGGTAAACGTTCTGAAGGAGGTGACAGAAGAATACTACCAGTCCTCTGTTTCGAGCATTCTACAGCGTCGCATAGTCTCGTCATTTGATAGCCACCTCTTGTATTCCTTTATATTCACACTCCACCACTCGTTAATTTATTTTCATTCGAGGGAATTGTTAAAAAATGATTTCATGATTAGGAATTGAAACAATGAAATATCGTATTTTGGATTTCGATAATCAAGAAATTTTTGAATGAATTCACATCGTATTTATTGTTTTTGTTCTGATAGTTGATAGTTGTGGAAGAATTTTATTATGATATAGAGTTGTTTATAGAAATGTTCACTGGAGTTACTTGAATAAATATAATAACGTTATGTAAGAATGAAATAAAATTATCCATTTCTAATATTTATATCCATATTTTTTTTCTATTTTAATTTTTATCATTAAAATATTATAAATAAACAAATGCACAAAGTTCATGGCATGATCGTTGAATTTAATTATTGCCATTATTTAGTCATGAATATTCAAATTTTTGGAATGAATTGTTATTATTTCCTTCATTAAAAATTCCAATAAACACAAAACATATTAATATAATTATAGTGAAAGTATAGTATTATTAATAAGTATCTATTATGTATTAAGTATCTATTTATCAATTTCCTATTTTTTTTTTTCAAACAAAACCTGACTCGCTATTGAATGAACGTTGATTAAAAAAGTTAGAAATTTAGATTTTGTGTCTTCATTGTTGTCACTTTCATTTGGTCATAAATATAAGTTCATCTGTTATTACACGACGCATAGTATCTAATAAATTCAACTTGTCTCTTTATATAAATTGCGTACAAGAGATCTAATGCTCTTAGTTTTTCTTATAGTAAATCATTTACGATTTGTCATTTTTCTTATTGTTATCACAAACAATAACAATCTGTATTGTTGAGAAACAGTAATGACGTAATCTGTTGGTTCTAGAAGACAATCAATTGATAGATTAACGTTGCTATATATAAAAAAACAATTTTACGCGACAATATTTGTCTATCGCTATTCAAAATAATTGCGTTACAATTGTTGTTGCTTCGATAATTTCGAAAAAAAAGTTTGTTTCTCACAGACGTTTATGATTAATGGCTGTAATTTCAATAAAATACCATTAATTCCATGTATATTTGACATGATACGTTATAGTGTCATTTATCGTGGATTTCCGTCTACAGTAAACTATCAAAGTTTAGAAGATTGTGAGGGATAGATAGAAGAATTATACATAAAAAACATAGAGAACGGAGACAAGTTAAAAAGGAAATGAAATAGCAAAGTCATGGTTGGTATATTCCATTACGGCTTGATGATTGATTTTGATACAATGATGGCTTCTTTAATCGTCAACATTATTATTATGTATATTTTTTCTTTTTCTAGATTGAAAACTGCTCTATCATTAGCTCACAATCAATATAATACTCCAAATTTTCAACAAATTTGGTAGAGCATAACGTATTGAATTTGATTGTTGAAGGTGCATTACGTATTTAAAATGAAAATCATTCTATATACTGAGTGGTTGGGACGATTGATCGGAATTTTAATTCATCGAAATTTGAAATAATAATTTCAATATGCTGCTTAATTTATTTTCTTGAAATTAGAATTCGAAAACTTCAATATGAGCCCACTTATTTCACAGCATCAAAACAACTTATTTATTATAACAGCGCTATTCCATATCAATTTAGTCACGAATTGGTATATCAAAATGACAACGTAGTCCTTTACAAATGACATTATCTATACTTGATATAGAAACAAATATGATTTATTTACATTCTGATTTCAAATTTTTTTTTTTTGTTGTTCAATGAAGATTGAATTTGTTTGTTATAAAATTAATGCATGGAGGATGGAAATAAAGATAAAACATAATAAAAAAACACATCTATCGATCATTGATTTCCAATGTGGGCATTATGCAGGTGATAGTATTGCCTTAGGTGCACCATTTCAGAGGTGTTTAATAAAAACAAATGGGCGGTTACAAAAATATATACAAAAAAAATATTCAGTGGATTTTAGATTTAGAAGGTTACAAATTTGTTAAAAAAACTAAAGCAAACCAACTGTAAATAAAGAATTGCGGTGATTTACGATTATACTGCTATAATAAATATGGTGAAGAATGCGCAAAATTAATATCTTGATAAAGCAGCACACCATCAACATCTTTCTCATTATTTGATTATTTCCATTTTCATATTATCCCCTTTCGTTGAATGTTAGTGCTATTAAGGTTGATTTTGATAATTTATTTTACAGTTTCAGACTGGTGAATTTCGAAATGTACGAGGGCTGATCTGAAAGTAAAGATAATCGGATATTTCTAGTGATCACAAAAATGTATAAAGAAAAACAACAAACAGGATAACGATAGCTATAAATATAAATACACCGTCATAATTATTGAACATGAGTAGGCGAAGGGTTGACACGAAAATTAAGAAAAATAAAGCCGACAACAAATAATTCTGCCTGAAAAAAAAGTCTACCAAGACATTCACACTAACTTGGTGGAAACGCTGGTACAGAGTTTAAGCTAATTAGAACAGCCAGATATGAGCATCGAGGAGGGCGACGATCCATTTTTCAAATTAGCAAAAATGTGAAAAGATTCGGGAATATAGTTTTAGTTGGCCTGAGAGCACCATTAAATATTTAGTCAAAGGAATCTTATAAGACACTATTCAGAGACTTCTTAGCAACGAATTACGTAAGCACAAGGTGCGTCCACAAACGGGTCGACATTTCAAGAGCAAATATATTTAAATATTACCAGGCCAATCCGGACAATTTTTGGCCCCGTGATATTGAACAAAATTCGATGATTTGGGCATGACCGACCTCACCGATACCGAAGAAATGTCTAAAAACTACACGTCGCGAAATGTCCAATACAAATATATTGGTATCTCTGGATTGAATTATTAAATTTATGTTGTGGTTGGGTTATAGAATTCGGTTATAAGACATTCACTAGTGTTTTTTTTTCCATTTAACGTACGATTAATTATCCATTAATTACAGACAGTAGTAGCCAAATAGCTGTATAGTCTTGATTATTCGAATGTTGATTAACTGAACCTATGTGACCGCTCAATATCTCTCAGAATTATTTATTTTGCAGGACTTTCAAAGGAAGTAATATTGTGGAATTGTTACTGGATTTTTCAAGGATCAATAAAATCTTATTATTTGAATAATACGAGACAAAGAGGAAGAAAAAGCGTTTCAGTTAGACGATGTCTTTTTAAATAGTCTTGTAGTTTTTTATTTCAAATATTCATCACAAACCCATATTCATTTTAATAAAAAAAGTGAACATACCTATATAAATAGAAATAATGAAAATGCTGTTATTCTATTTTGAAAATATCACCGATAACAAAGGTAAGCTTTTGAGAATTGAAGCAAAATGAAAATGAAATTGTAATAAATTGTTGGATCCTTTTATATATATATATGTTTTTGTTTGTCTTCATTGACAATGCAATGGATATTTTATCGATTCAAGCATCAAATTTTCAACGGTAGCTGCACATAAAAACGTTATTTATCACCTACTATTACGTGTTTCAGTAGCTTTCACTTTTACATTTCACAATTTACATTTTACAATCGAAAACAAGAATTTTCTACAAGTACAAAGTATACGGATGACTTGAATAATTTGAAAAGCAGCTCGATTATACAAAAAAAGATCCGTGAATGTTTTTTAAATTAATTTGAAGAAATTGAGAATACTAATATTGCCATGGAAGGTTGAGGAAATGAGTTTTCATCTTTAAATATCTTTCATCTTTCAATCATGATAACGTATCTTCTTTACTATACAGCCTTGTTTTTCAATTTTTTTTTAATAAAATTTAAATTTCACAATTTTATTATTATAGTAAAATAGATTGGAAATCTTTTAATCACTTATTCACGATATTACCAAATTTTGTCAACTGTGAAATAAACACATTAGTGGTTAAGATATAAATAGTCAACTTTTGTTTGTTTTTTTTCCCCTGTAGATTGCCGAAATAGATACAAACAACTAATGGAAACCTTGAAATAGATTTTCTCATTTGATAATATCGTATTTATAGAATACAGTGAAACCTCCCTAATGGATATATTTCCGATCAATAGACAACTGCCATTATAACGGCCAGTCTACGTTTACAACCAGTATACATTTATTCTGGTTATACGCAAAATAAAAACTACTCGTTATAATGGGAATTGTCCGATAACGGAGGTAGACAGCAGAATTCATATTTTGTACGTATTATTATTCAAAAGACTACCTCGATATTTTTTCAACCCCCGTCCAGTGTCTATATGGTGGGGATGTGTCTCTGTATAGTTTAGTATTAAAATTAGAAAAAAACTTCCAAAGTATAATTGTCGAAATTTTAATAAGTTCATGCATCAGTTATATTTTTCATTACGATTCGTATTAGAATAAAGATTTTTTTCGTATTTCAGTTGGAATAAAGTGGAATGAGCTCATTCCAGTACAGATTTTGAAAATAGAATTATATAATTCAACATAGAAGTCGAGAAAGAATTTTATATGGCAATGTTACATTATGCGATATAATTGCCATTTTATGTTTTTTGTCGAATGGATCAGGGCTTTCGATATATATAAATAATTTAATTATTTTATTGAGACTCTTGGATATTCCAAGGATATAGGTAACTACTTTCGGTCTTGACAACAACCCTCCGATTACAAATGTATAAAATATGATACGTGACACAAGTTTCTAGTGAAGTACGTGAGGCGAAAATGTGTATGTTTAAAATTGAATCAAGCGATAATGAGGAGCTTCATTTCTTAAAAAAAAAGCAACAATATCCAGTGGTACCTTTATCAAACGGTGAGTATCTATTCAAAAGAGGCATCCGAAAAAAAGAGGTTTTCTCAAAATATTAGTGGTACGTGTCTTATTTATTCCAAACCGTACGGTAAGGTTACACACTCTTAGAGAATTCTTCGCTACAGTGTCCTATAAGGGATGTTTGACTGTATAATAACAGGAAAAATACAAAATTATGAATAGTTCGAAGTTGCGACATATTTTTTGATGGAAAGTGCTTTAGTTCTTATAGCATTCTAGGATGCATATACATATCAATAAATTGTTATTCCATATATAGAGCATGGAAAATAAACAGCAATTGGGAAGATAAATTATATTCGTTCGTATTTTTGTTAAAATAAACAATATTTTATTTTGAACAATTTCAATCAAACTTAATTATTGAATATTTTTCATCAAAGTATCAAAAGCTATGGACTCCTGACAGAAAGTCGTATCTGAATAAATATTGAATGAGTGTATGTGGTTTTTCCATTATAACTATTATTGAGAGAACCATTTGCGTTTATTTTTTTTTATGAGCGACTTACGCTAATTTCCACATTAAATTTAGTACAGTTCATTTGATCATTTTTCTCTATCAGAATAATAATAGTCTCGAATTTTGACGCGTTCGATAAATTTAATGATGATGGATTTTCTTCTTCGAACACCTCAACAAAAATTTGATATTTTCCTCAAAATATCTCATGTACTTTTGCAATTTACTAAATAGAGGTTCGGCCTATATAGTAACAGCAATATAGAAACAGTTTTTATATACCTACGCCAAAGAGGCTCCAATGCAATTATACTAATCCAAACATGTATATGTAGAACAATATTTGATATTCATTTTTTTTTAATTGTCTTTTGATACTTGTCATTTATTGAAAATTCAGGAAATGCACAAGTTATTTATTAACGTAAAGTTCGCCGAAATAGAAAGGTTAACTTGAATCAACAAAAATATTTACTTTCCAATTTGTTTTTCTGATGTTAAACATAGAGTTTCTATGAAGGAGCACTACCTATATTGAGCTGTCACATTCACGGGAGAATTGTTCGTCCTTCTACAAAATTCCCAAGTGTGATTGTAAATTAACACTTAAGAACTGATTAGGGAGTTTTTATTACGGAACAAACATAGATATATTTTTTCGGTAATAAATTGAAAGGAATCTTTCTTTGTTACTCGAGTAGAACAGTAAACGATCGGTATCTGTTCTATTCTATCTTATATATATTATTCAATAATAAGGCACAATGTTTTTCTATTTCTTGCCCTTCCGCAGAAGTGTCTGAAGTTCTATTTAATAACATAGCAATTGGATTATCATCTACATTTCAGCCATGAGTCAGTTTCCCGTGGCTCCGCAACTCGGACGGATAGTCAGCCCTCAAATTGAAATATTTCAGATAATTCTGAACGCTTCGGGAAGGGAAGCTTTCCAAATTTTATATAAGGGCAGTCAAATGAAAAAATTATATATTTCTCTTCAACTGCTTCAGTTATTATTTAATATTCCAAATATTCTTTTGCTGATTCGATTCTTGTAATTTTTTTATTGGCGAAATTTCTCAATAATAAAATTGGACAATTTTTCAATAAAAGAATGCTGATGTTTATCAAGGGCACTTTTATGATTGTAATTTTGCTTTGTCGGTATATTCTGCGAGGAAGCGTCGATAAAATTAACTTTATGGAGTTTTGGCCAATTGGTTGCTATTCCGGAATAAAATTGTAAAAGTCACCATCGAAAATCGTTACTTTACATGCGAAATAATAATTTGATGTCACTATTGAAATTGCATAATAAAATTGTTTTTACTCTATCATTTAGAAAAACATGCAATAATATTCAATTTGGTTCATCTAAACATGGATTTGCATACAGCCAAATTGATTGATGTAGTTTAAGTTTTGCAATATATATTGGTGGAAATTTCGAACAAACTTTATTATTATTCAGACAAACAGCCTTAAGCCCTCCACAATATCATCACATTCATGAAAATTGTTAGAGTGTATTCTTTTGAGAGAGAGAGAAGAAAATGAGAAATTTGGTTTTGTTTAATGAAAATATACCCCATCTGTTTTAATATTTATATTAAGTTCAACATAAAGGTTTAATTTCAATTTTCAACGTGATCCCGATTACGATCAAGTTTATATGTTTGTTTAAACGAAAAAATTCCCATTGAAAATTGTTTGATTCAAACTGAATAAGCTTCGACAAATACGCTGTTAGTATCTAAATTGGCAAAAATTGCTATGGATAGATACAATAATCGTATGGACGAAGTAACACGCCACTATAGAGCTTAACATATGTATACATTTGACTATAAACTGATGATAATTTCAAAATATGGAAAAGGAACAAAAAATTCTATTAGAAAATTGGTCTTTGTTTGCTTTTAAAATCTGTTTAGTAAAACATTATTTGCATCAAGCTGAAATTTACTTGGGAAGCTTTTAATGATGTTATTTAGATGAAAATCACGGTTCTCAACATACATGATAACTAAGAAGTGTGTGTACCTTCTTTTTTTATTTATGGTATAAAATCTACATTATTAATGCAGGAAGGATCACATTTCATCATTAGGTGAGATTTACTGGATAAAAAAACAATTTTTTTTCTCCAAAATCCGCGTGTATTTAATCTAACAATTTTCCTCTTGTTCCCATTGAAAGCTCATGCTTGAATTGAGAATTTTTATTGAATAACGTAAAATAATTTCTAATTACAAAGTGTTTTACAGTAATATGATGTTTATTGTAATTATGGGAAAAAATACAGCATTGGTACAACGTTGGTAACTGTAACAATCATATCTCAGTGCCAAAAATTCGGTTAAGTCTTATCTTACACTCTTACCGCGGTTATAGTCTAATTATAATTTTTTCCAAGTAATTAATCCTATGAATTTTCATAAGATTTGGAAATTGTATAAATATTCTACTGTTGATGAGTCTTATATTACAACTTCTCGTAGCATTTTGAGAATATTTTAATTTTTGTCTCTAAATGTAAAATTATCAACGATCAGATGCAAATTTTTATTACTATCATTATTGTATATGGTGGAAAGTTTAGTTGCGAACGTGGCCAATTTTGCCAAATTGAATGGATGCATTATTTTTCCATGCTTGTTATACTTTGATTTTTTTGCATCATAAATGGAAAGTTTTCAAAGTGGAATATAATGTTAACTAGAATGCATAATACAGAAGTAAAGGTGGAATAACCAACTTTCATAATAAGAATTGCAATATTTTCAACAACAACAATAACAAAAATAGTAATTGCGCCTTTCGGGCATTATTTGTGAAAATATAATTATATTTAAAAGTTTCCCAAATCTATAAAACTTAATTGTTCACTTAATTGTTGCATCTTTTGTCTTTCACTCCAAAGTTGATGATATATTACTGTGATATAAATTCGAGCAATTTTCTCACCACTATTGTTTGTATCTTAAACTCATATCAGTCCTATAACCACGTCTCAAATACCAAAAAAACAACAACAATGGTCGTATTTACAATTAGATACGGAACTCATAAATATTCTGTTTTTGTTATTTATGTGTACTAAAATTCTATTTCATCCCAGAAAATTCACCTCTCAACATACCTAAGAAGAGCCATTACTTCAACTACAACAAAAACAAGCGAAAAAACAAAACAAAACACAGATCAAATAGTTACTGAACAAGAAAAACCAATAATCGGATTCAATTCTCAACTCTAAGCCATCTATTTTCATGTCAAACAATCGTTCCATATCACCCCTAATTTAATTTCAATTTGAGCTTAGTATATTCGTGCTGTTCTTTTATTGTTATTATTCTATTTTTTATTCATATATGTCTTTTCTCTAATTGCAACTCAAATTTGGAGTATTGTTTGAATTAGTATAGACATGCAATTCAGTGCAATATAAAGCCCAATAAAACAACAACAACAACACATTTCATTTGGAATAGGACCTATTGAAGAGATACATAAAAAAGAACGTGCTGGGATATAAAGAACATTTACGACTTTGAAAATAATCGAGGTCTATTTTTTATTGTACTTTGTTGCATCAATGAATGGCTGTAAGTTTACACATTAAATTAGGATTTCCGTTATACATATATATCGATTTGAATTCTACTCATTGTCAGTTTATTCAGACAGTTCCTGGAGTTCATTTAAATTTCTTGATCTATATAAATTTTACTGTGCTCATTAACCCTTTCGAATGAGCTTGAGAGCTCCTTTTTTGCAATTGCTCTCAGAACGCCGGTTTCTCCTCTATTACTTCATAGCGATTTTTAATTTATGGGATAAAAAAACAGCACAGCGGAGCCAGATCCGGTGTGAAGGACAGATGGTGAATATTGCGGCCAAAAATGATGAGACGATTATGATGAAATAAGCTGGCGGATTGTTGTGTAAAAGGAACCAGTCACCGTCGCAACACACTACCGGTCTCATTGTTAGGAGCCGATTCAGGAGCTTGTTATCCAATAAGTATATCGTTTCGATTTTCGATTTTGTTGACCATTCTTGATCCGCACCTACGACTTCAAAACGTGACGGAGTTATGAAGACACAACTATTATTCAAACAAACACAATTTGGGCCACTTAATGAAGTTACATTTTAACTGTGGGTGGCTGAGGACTTTGCTTCGTCGAATAACAGATAGCACTAGGAATAGATTTCCTAATAAATCAATCCGGAAAACCTTCGAATGAACTATGTACATTCAGACATCGGGTCACTATAATGTAGGAATAAAAATTGTATAAAGTTTTACTATAAATAAACAATTTTATGAACTGATATCTAAAACATCAAAAGACAAAATCTTATCATGAATGAAGATACATTTCCTCTACAAAAAAAAAAAAAACAAAACATAACATCTTCAACAGCATACTTCTCTTTTTCTACCCCATTCAACTAAAACAAATTAAATTGAATTCCGATTCAATGTATATATGATCCTAATGCTATCAGATATCAACGGTTCTATCTAAAAGTTAGAATAAACGGAATTGGAAAGTTCTAAATACTAAATTTATTTATAAATTGGGAGCTAAAATCTTTACTATTACTTTATAATAGAATTTTTTCTTTTTATATAACTAAAAAATTAGTTTTTATTTGCGGTCAAGATAGATCGACAAGTTCCGAATCTCATTTCCTATATATATATTATATCTTTTTTTTTTGAGGGTTATGCGGACTCTAAAATAGAACTAATATAAACGGAATTTGATGATAAATATTTGTTATATAATAGAATACAACAATTTATTGATCGTTTCGATTGATTTGACCTTAATCGAGTAACCTATTTTTTATTGGAATCAATCAATTCTAAAATTGAATATAAATATTTGAAGAATTAATTACAATTGTAACCAATTTATTGATATACGAATTCCAAGTTTTTTCTGATAATTTAATGAAACCTGCAACTGAATAGATTTCCCATCCCATTCTATCTTTAAATTAGAATTATAACGATTCAACATGATCATAAGTCTTTAATCTACATTGTAACAGTCAGCTAATTCGGAAATAGTTCGCTCTAGCAAGGTGTCGCGCCTAAGAGAGGTTTCGCCTTATGGAATTAGAATTTCGAGGAATTAGAATGTGTTATTGGATTATAAAAAGTGAATTAATTGCTTGAGCAAACAACAGGGGATGAAATAAGTTTGTGTTTGCGTCTGTTCAATAGAAAATCTGCACAATGTGGGTTTTGTTTTATGGAATTTACTTATGGTAGGTGCAGAGAGTATCCGGCAATAGAAGGCGCCCGTTAAGGGAGGTTTTACTGTATTTAGATTTAGGCGCTTTTTTACTAATTTCAATCAGTGATGCAAGTTTTTTTTCCATTATTACTACAACGTTGATTCTCAATTGCTTACGATGAATTATTTTAAAAATAAATTGAATTTGCTCGACTTTCTATGAATATTTATGAAAAACTCGTCTACTATTAAACTTATCAAGAGAATATTGACATCATTTACATTTCCTATAACATTGATTGAAAATTGACAGTATTTTGTTTTGGATTTTGTTGTCTTTCATCGAAAAAATCGATCGATTACGTTATCATTCTATTTCTATTTTGCGTATAAAATTTGATTATTCCAATCCACTTTGTGCTATTATTATTTATTCAAATTACGCTTATAATTTATCTAAATATAGAATTTTGATCACCTCAGTTCATATAAAATCGATATTTTCGTTGATTCCCATAATTATAGATCTTGAAAATCTTTGAAGTATAATCAAGCTAGTTATTAATTTAAATTAATTTCCACAGCGGAAGTTATACGACAGTGTTAATTAATATGTCAAATATTGTAATAAATTCGCTGTAATCTATTTTATTTGATATGTACATGGGTCAAGTTATGATCAAAATCAATGTAGCTACTAGAATGTGTACAGGACTATAGTAGTTTTCAAGTTATAGAGATTTCATTGCTAAATAAGCAATAATTTATTTGTTGATAATTGCATCATGCAAATCTCAATAGCTAAATAGCAATTTTTGTGAAATTATTAAATAAAGACAATGTTTATTTGGAGCGATGATAGATTGACGATGCAAACAAAATATGAACTTATGTATAGGAATATCGTCGACTTAAATCAAGTTTAAAGCAAAATTGTGAAAAAAATGTAGGCATATAAACTTTAGTTTGGGGTGAATATGGGGTAAAAAATTACGGTACATGTGAAAGCCTGATAGGATAACAATATTTATTCATTCATGTTGGGTTTTGAAAAATAATATCTTCAGGAATTTCTCATAATTCAATTTTCCATGAAATCTAAACAGCTATCTTGTTGTTGAATTTGTTGGCGGATTTATTTATTTACTAAAAACAGAGTAAACTGAAATTTAGATTGTTGATACAGAACAACAAAAAAAAATTGAATAAACAATACCATTCTCAAATATTGATAATTCAGAATAGAAATATTCACAAGTCCATATTGTATTTTCAATTCAAATATACACTCAACTATAATTAGCACTGTCGAGCACACGAAACCTCTATCATCACTAAACCAACTAAAATCGTGCAGATGAATAGACACGAGTAATATCTACTAATTTATTGTTTGATGCACAAAATTAGGTTCATTCAATATGTTGATGACTTTTATGATTCCAATTCATTTATTTTATTTGATCAATTTTCTGATAAAGTTCGGAGGACCCATTCAAATTACCACTGGAAAAACGGAACTTATTGATTTCAGCTTAATTTTCGAAAAGTTCTTAATATTCCCAAGCTCTATAGGAAGCTTTTGTGACCGATTTTGAATGGAAGTATAGGTAAACAAAATTTGTCGTACAAAACGATTGATTTGGACGTTGATGGGAAATTTCATCAAGATTCAGATTAGATCAGATTTTGGAATTGATTCGACGAGTATTTTCTAAGATATCAGAAATTAAATCTATAAGTCTCAATAATCTCGAAATCGTACTGAAAAAATAACATCCAAACCGATCGAATAGATCTCGAGTCATCAATTGATCAAATCTACTTTTATTTGTAGAATAAAATCTTGAGATTTTTTTTTCTTGGACAGGTACTTTTGAAGATTCATCATTGATTCCCTCGAAAAAGTATCTTCATGTTCCGCATAGCCTTGCTACATGGTTTTAAGAGAAACAAATTTTTCCTTTGTCAAGAATAGAACCTTTTCAGTACAGATTACTTGATCGACGTCAAGGAGCATGGCCATCCACTTGGCTGTTCCACAAGGCACTTGCTTTCTAATATATATTTATCTATCTGACGAAATAGTAATAATAATACAAAACAAGGACCTCTCAATATTGACCAAGAATTCACAAAATGTCATCAACAAAGTTAATAAATAAAAAATAAATTAAATGGAACAACAGAACCGACACGATAAAATACTAAGGAGTCATCTACACACTAGACACTATAGACTTATCGTATAAATAAGAAATTAAATTTGGCTCATAACAGATAGAATAATATCCTCTAATAAATATAAAGAGCAATACTTGTTACTTGGAACTATTTGCTCATTGTTTCGATACAAGACATTATTAAGACTTAACGGCTGTCCCATGCGGTGAACAATTTCTAAAACAAACATCAGGAAATTGCAAACGTTCCGATAAATTAAAATTTTGCGAATAATTTTTGAAGCAGAGTGCTTTTCGGGATCATGTCAATAGAGTAAAATGACATTCTTTGAGAAGTTACAAGTTTGCGATGGATCAACCCATTAAAAGCTCGATCAAGCGATTATACACTTTCGATTGAAGCGCAAGCTTCCTCAGGATACTATTTTTTTCTGTCCAGTTACTTTTTAGTTGATAACTGTCCAGTTACCAATATACCATTTTTATTGTGATTATATTTTGATGATTTTATCAATGCTATGTCGTTTATAGCTTCTCAAAAGCTGGTAAATATTTTTATATTTGTATCAAGGTTACCAATGCAGGCTCTCACCGAATCAAATACTTTTTGATAATTATCATAGTTAAAATATTGATCTATTTTTTGCTCCTAAAATTTTAATGAGTTGTCGTCGATCTATAGGTATTCAAAATTGAAATAATTCGCTTATAATTGTAAAATCGTTATACTTACAACGTAAGTATTAAATTTCCCTTTTATATCTGAATTTGGATTTCTTATGAATTTGACCTCAAATAATATTATTTCTGTGTTAATTTTATATCTCTTATTGTATAATAATTTTCTTGAATCTCGTTATAAATTTGAATAAATGTCGACTTTCTAATTTTATAACAATAGCATGAAATTAATGGTAACTCTCACTCAATTCGACAAGTTTAATTTTAATTTGGAATCATAATCATCTCAAGCATGCAGTTCTCTGAGAATAACATTCTTCTTATTTTCATAATCACTATATATATTTATAAATAATTAAGGTCTCACTAATTTTTTTTTGTTTAACGTTTTTGCTTCTTCAGTGGATGTTCAGCTTGAATCTTGACGATAAATTTAATTAAAAGTCACCTACTAATTGAAAATTTCGCCTCTTCATGTTAGAATTAGAGTTTATTCTTGTTACTTTTCAAATCAGGTAATATTGCGAATTAAAATATCCATCTAGAAGCGTTCAAGGAGGTTATATTATACTTTGTAGTAACGTGATAAAAATTCAATTTCCTTTCAGAAATAAATTATATTATATAATTTCTTTTCGTTCAACTATCGCTCCAATGATAATCCAAATACCACAAATACCCAAAATAATGCTTGAATTACTATGTTGATAGTTCGAGAAAATCATTTGAATTCCTGTTTTTTGGCGAATATTAGAATTGGAATTGGTGGGAAGTAAAATTAAATAACATTTCAAAGTCAACATTAATGTGTGAAATAATATAGTTTTTAGTGTGAATGAAGAAAGATAGAGGGAGCTTTAATCATAATGAATATGCATTGTGTGCAAAATTTTTGGAATTAACTCAATAAGATTCTTCAAACAAACTATGTATAGTTGTATAATGACTCTAGGAAGGTGTTAGAACTTTGTTGGTAGAAGTTTGCCTCTATTATGATACGATATAATGAATGTTATTAAATTATAAAGTATCCTATTAGCAAATGGGCAAATGTTTATTCTGATATTCCAGAATTATATGACCGTATCAATTTTCAGTATAATTATTAAAATTGTTTTGCTTTTCTATATATATTTAGTATTTAGTCGTCATCTGCATTTGAAATTTTCTCAACAACTTAAGCTTTCTTTATTGATTACGACGCTGATCCGGACAGATGTTTGACTCGATTTGTAACTATAGGTCCAGCACTTCGATTCTGAGATCTGTTTATTACTAGGAGAACGTACTCGCAAACTGAGCCGGAATTCCGACGGCTGCTATTCGAATTACTTGAACACCGATCCTATTTTCCGGATCTTACTCCGGCATGAAAAGCATAACTCAAGGGCAAGAGCTTTGAAGACAAGAGCGGTGTCATGACTGCTGTAGAAGCATTTTGGGAGAGTTAACGTAGAGATTTTCTTTTTTGCCTTAGATTTGTTGGGAAGCTATTTTTTTTTTTTAATAAAATTACCTTTCATCATAATATTTACGACTTGAACTTTGAATATATTACAACTAAACTAAATATGGAAAAGGTCGATTGTTATCCAAATTATAGAGCAATTAAAACTTTCCTTTTGTTTGTTCCTCTTCAAATTCTTAACAAAATCATCTTTTCAAAGTGTTATGGAGGAAAGAAAAATTTTCATTTGCAAAAGTTTGAAATATAATCGAAATAACAGACATTATTCCAAATATTTACAAAGGAAACTTCATTGTTTCTAATACAATAAGTTATTTGGAAATTTTGTTGTCCTTATTCGTTTAATTGGTGCAAAAATTTATCTAATAACGAATTCTACATCATTGATCAAAGTCATTTATTTTTCAGGAAAATTATCATTTTGATTGATTATTCGTTCGAGAAATATCCTAGAAGTTTGAGTTTTTACTTTTAAATGAAATTATGGACAAAGTTTAAGAGTATTAACAGACTATTTTAAATTTTAGTGATCATAAATTATTATCAATAAATAATTGATTAATTCACTAGAAATTTATTAAAATAGTAGTGAATTATACGATGACAATAGTGGTGTCGATAACGATAGCGATTTTGAATATATATTCTATTGTGAAAGTAAAATTGTGAAAATAACAATCACTCAATCCAATTAATGACCGTTAATTTGTTGTTATAGAAACTATT
>JAZBGX010001380.1:0-18855 GCA_037414775.1 Zonitis immaculata
ATATAATAGATATAGGTCAGTTTAAGATGAATAGAATGAGAGAAACAGAGAGAGACGCTGACAATTCTAGTGGTATTTAGGCGGAACACAGTTTTTCCGTAGAATGGTTTGATGTTGGAAGTAAAACTTACCAACAACACAAGAGATTTATAGGAGTCGTATTGGTCTAAGTGTACAAACATAGATTTGAGACAAAACTAGGAAATCCGCGACACTCCTATTTCTTCTCAACAAACAGAAACAGTTCGAATTTCCTTAGTTTTCTCTTGGACTATACTCCATGTATTGATGTATTGCAGCCACATAGGGGATTATTTCCTTAACACGTTCGCTCATTTGATGACAAATTGTTAGTGACTTTGTTTCCAGTTCAACATTCACATAATGTTTGAAGTAAAATTTATGAATTTACGAAATTTATAGATTTTCTGTTATTCAAATTTCTTTTTCTCAAAAGTCTCAAAAAATATATGCTTTATGCGCATACATAAAATTGGAGATTTATTTGTTGAAATTCTTGATTATAGATTGTCCGTCAAATCACAGATGATTTTACAGATTTATGCTTTCTTTTTAGCCATATATAGCTAATATAAAATTTACAGTCCTTATCACTATAGATGTGTGACGTTTTGTGAAGTTCTCCAACTTCCTTTCTATAAATACTCGATGAGAGAATGAATTGACTCTATCCATTGAAAAGTTCAAAGCACTATAACGACAACTATAGCTATATTAGAGCTATCAGTTTGTGTCTTTCAGTTGTATATATCGGTTTTGTTTGGAACCATATTGTTGACATTTATTTGGATGTGTTGACTTCCAGTTGTTGTATGTAACTTGAGAGAAGTCTATATAACATTGGATATCATTATTTAGAAATGCCCTTCTACAATATACTTTAATTTTTTTCAAACTAAATTCTGTAGTATAGGCTTTTGTTCCAGTTTGTTGTATGTATTTTGTCGTTTTTATTTGTTTTGTTTTTTATACACATTACCTATAAAGTGTTGATTTTATACTATAAAGCTTTTTTCAGATGTTTGGCAGAGCAATATGTTGCCGATTTAATGTGTTGAATTTACCAGTGTTTATATAAATTTTTTCTAGTCTCTGTAAACTAACAAGAAACAATAATTTTAAAGGTAGTTTTTGTTTTACTATAAACAGAAAATCATTTATTTCAAACTAATTTGCTTTTTCACAATATCTGACTATGATGATCACAATATTATATCGATAACCGGACTGGCAAAAACTTCTTTATTTAGGAAATGTCAAATCCATTCCAAAAAAATTTGTGGGTATGTAAGACATTTGGGGGGGGGCGAATCATATAAATGCGCGTGCTCCACCTTTCATAATAATATCCGACATATTTAGATAGGTATATTCCATAGATATATTGTAACTATATCAAAATCACAAACCATCTACTCGAGTGGCACGCTAGGTATGGGACTACCTATCTACCTTTACCTCCATTATATTCCAGACAAATACATAGTATTGCTCTTAAAATGCCAAGTTCCTTGAAAGACCACACACATATATAAATGCATATAAATTGACGTGATGTTGTCACTATCATATTACTATCAGTATCTGTACCATATATAAGGGGTTGGTGGCAATCGCGTTTACGCTCTACTTAGTCTTAGTGCAACTACTACATTTCTCTAGCGTGAGCAGTCACCGACCCTTATCACTTTATCACTGACAATATACAACGACTGCACCTGGCATATTCGATACTAAAGCTATTTATACCCCAGACAATCCCACACATTTAATTTTCCAATATAGATATTTGATATTTTCATATTTATACAGTTCAGAAATCAATAATCATGTTGAATATCATCTGATATTTTATAGGTAGTTGATTAGTATTCATTTGAAATCTGATGGATATTCAATGATAATAATGAGCTAATCTCTGTTAGAGAGGTATAGTTTGCCTATAATGTACAACAAGAACAAGATTAATAATTGCTTCACCAACCTTTTTATTTATTTCATCTTCAAATAAAATCATCATCAATTCATTCGACACATACTTATTACAACTGTTATTCTATCGAAATAAATTTTTATTGATAAATTTTTGGAATTGCGACAATTTTATTGTGTAATTGTTCGGTCAAAAAATCTGAATTATAAGTAGATTCAATTGTTAATTAATTATTATTACTTTGTGATACAGTGAAGCTTCTTTTGGACGGACACCTACAAGGAAACAGAAAGTGTCCATTTTATCCATTTCCGCAAAAAAGCTTATCTTACAATGTACTGTAGGATGGCGCGCACCTAGAGAATTATTTTCGACCAGATCAATAATTTCAATTTTTTGGCTTATAGATAAAATTTCATTTACTGGTCCTCTTTTCGTTTCGAATTCGTGTATAAGATTGAAAATTGAATTCTTTGCCCATAAAAAGAAATCGTTTCATTTTTGTTTTTACCAATCATACAATACGAATATTTTCAGTAAACCATCATTCAATTCATGAAACTTTCAAAAGTATCCATCCAAGAAAGGAAAATCTGCTAAAAAAGTAATAGATAGTCAAATAAGTAATTGTGTCGGCATTCTTGCAAAAGAAGGATGTGCCGGGTCAAGAGAGGTAAATTTCTTAAGAGAATATTAGAACCCATTATAAATATTGAGTCCGTGTCCGTCTAATTGAGGTTTTATTGTCAATCATTGTTGATCAAAAATCAATGAAATTTGAATGATTCTTTCGAAATTCTATTAAATCCGATTACCAAAAACTCAATTTGCTGTACAGAAACTATAATTTTGAAATATTACAAAAAATAACTGACAATTTAATGGATAAATTTGGGTGTGGTCTTCTTAATTTTTAGTTTTTGAGGGCAATAATTTGTATTATTAGAAACAATTTTTGATCAAATATCGATAAATTTAATCACGATTATAGTAAAGATTTCCAAATTTAAATTTCTCTACTCCCGTGTTAGAATGGCATTATTCTATATTCAAAAGTTGTACTAGAATGAGCTCATTCCGATACAGACTTTCCATTCTACAACTGGTAAATTAACCAATAGCAGCTTAGCGTTTTAATAATAACCATAACTACATGCTCATCATAATTTAAAAAAATAACACAAAAGTGAATTTGTATATGTTGATTAAATTCCATTGCATAGACAATAATGAATAAATAAATTCCGTGAAAATACAGAATTTTACTGTTAAATTGCATTTGGTCGTAGAGAAAACAGTGCATGCAACTCGATAGAATGGCCATTAATTCACTCGTATGATTCCTCCACTCGCTACGCTCGTTCCGGAGCCTTCACACTCGTAAATTAATGGCTGTCATTCTAATATCGTTGCATAACATACTATTTTCTATTTTGCGTCTATAATAGCGTTGTTAAGGTAACAAAAGGAGTGCTTTAATAAAAAAGGAGTGCTTTAATGAAAAAGGAGTGCTTTAATGAAAAAAGAGTGCTTTAATGAATATTAAAGCACTCCTTTCAATTTCAAAGGGCTAATTTTTATCAAAAAAGTTTGCAAAATAGAAAAAATAGTATAAAAAACTATAATAGTACATTAAAAAACAAGTTTCAAAAGACAATTCCTGTACTCGACCATTGAAAAACTCGCGCTGCGCGCTCGTTTTTTAAACTTGGTCTCGTACAGGAATTGTCATTTTTTGAAACTTGTTTTTTAATGTACTATTATAGTTCCCATAGTTATAGCCTAATGCGAAGATTAATTTTTAATAATCCAAAATTTTCAATTGATATTGAATTTTTCTTTATCTATTTATCTCAGTTATGACTTAAAATTTGATTCATAAATTCAGAAAAATATAATTATACACGACAGAATTGATCATCTGTTACCGCCATAGTCTAAACTGATCGACACATGTTATGTTTTGAATGACCTATAAACATTTATTAGTATGAAATGACAGCCGATCGAACTATACGACCACCACCATCAACCAACCACTATTACCACAACCACCATCATCATTAGTGACACGTATGTGTAGCCGAATTGACAATCAATTTACATTCTTCTAGAGAAGTTTAATTAAAATGAAATACAGTTTTATTCAATAATATATACCCATTTGAAAATAAATAATGACAACTTCGGTCTCGTTGCCTCTGAAAAAGATTAATATTCCATTAAATAGAATATTAATTGTTAATTATTAAATTTATAGATTTAGTACTGGGGCTGAACGATTAAGTTCATACATGTATAATATATAAATAAATTACAATTTCGAATTGTTGATGATAATATGTTATATCCGGTATAAGTTTTATTGTAATAAAAAAATTCAATTGACTTGATAGTGAAATGGAGAATATGCTTATTGAAATTTAATATTTCCAAGACAGTACCGCAAATTTAATGAAATTTTGATGTCAAACGTTTTTTATTTATGTACAATTTTATTATTTAATAAAATAAATTCGATCATTATATATCGTACTTATTTAAATGCATTAAATTCGGGAATGAATTGTAATTGGAAAAAAGCAACATTTACGTTATAATCGTATTTTATAAAATAGAACACGCAATTATGCAATTATCAGGATGGCATTAGGGAATTTTAAAATTATTAATATGGTGTGTGATATGGTGAGACACAAGACAGATACAACGAGCAAACACATGACAGTTATACTGGAATACTACAGAGATTTGTTTGCTGGTTATAGTTGGTTTTATTTTATAGTAGTAGGTCAAACTTGCCATGTTAAATTGTATTTTGCTTTTGTTCTGTAAATTTCACGGAAAATACAATGGTATAATTTAGATGGTAGGTATATACTATAACAACTTTTATACAAATGGGAGACTCATAACTGTAGGTTACAAATATGCGTGTCATGCATATCTAAAATCATAAAATCTCCTATAGTACTATAAACTCTGGTTTTACTCCTTATTTTTTATTTTGCTCTAGTTAGTTTCGCTGTTGTCTCTAAAATTTGTCTTTTCAAAATTCAATTCTTCATCATTCTCTTGCTTTCAATTTGAAACATAATAGTGAATTGTATGACTGCGTTTAGCTTTTAATTTGATAAAGTCAAAATTTTGTA
The DNA here is from genome assembly GCA_037414775.1 of Zonitis immaculata. NCBI lineage: Eukaryota > Metazoa > Arthropoda > Insecta > Coleoptera > Meloidae > Zonitis > Zonitis immaculata. Next base: position 5,107 of record JAZBGX010001380.1, read on the forward strand.
AAAAGTATTTCCATAGCACACCGCGAAAGTTTTTTTTTAAATTTCTATCAAAATTTAGGGCTTGATTATATTGTCATACATCTGAATGTTAAACTGCATTTAAAAATGTAACAATCCAATATGGCGGCTGTAAGAAAATATACTCAACATGCCATGCAAAATATGATAACAGAATTTTTTTTTGGCTCAACTGAAAAATTAAAATGTATGCCCGACATAAGTTTTAGTCTTTTTATATATTGTAGAATAATGGGTAATTTTAAATGAGTATATAATTAAAACAAAATAGTGTTGGTGATTCTTTGATAAAAAATTAATGCAAAATTTACAGACTTTGAAATCTTCTTGTTTCCACTTGAGATATTCGAGCATAGATAAATTCAAATTGAATTTAAAACCTGATAAAATGTACAAATTGTTTCTATTATTGACTATCTCTTTCTCTTTCTCTCTCGCACCCTCTCCGTATCTTTATCCCAACAAAAATATGTTTTCCATTATATTTGTTGTGTACAATTCTTATTCACGAGACTTTAATTTTGAGGTCCATTAAAGATAAGCAATGTCTATGTTTATGTGTCAGTATTTCAGGAAGTTCAGTGTTATCCAAAAGGAAAATCAATACACACCCGTTAGTTGACGATCGTTCGTTCATATTGCGGTCTTGCTTTTACTAAAATTACGCATTTCAGTTCGTTCTAAATTCTCAATCACAAAAACAAGCCATGTCCTAAATTTAAAGCGGAACATCAAAGTTAATAAAAATATTTTTATATCAATACTATTTCTAGTCAATGATGGAAGGATTATAGTTACAAAGAAAAATTAGTATTTCCATTTAAAATAGATGTTCAAATACAATCAGATTAAATTGAAAGTTATTTTTGATTATATTAGTAATATAGAAAAAAAAAGAAACTGATTATTTCGTTAAGTATTCCAAATATAAAACAGTTCCCGATACCTATATACAAAAAAAAAAATTGTAATCGATTAATTTAGATAACGATAGTGTATCTATATCGGCAATAAACAGGCTTGGATGTTTGAATGGCGAAATAATGGTGATTGACCATTCTAAAAAGATAATGATAAATAGAAATTTTTTTTCAACTGCCTGTCTAATAGGCAGTACAGTTTTTTATTTGTTTTACTCCAATTCAGTTTTTTACGATAAATAAAATTGGGTCAAACTACAACAAATTAAGAGCTTTCTGCTTGCGTTTATTAATGATTTCATGAATTATTTTTTTTAAGTATTAAAAAAAAACGGAAATAATGATAATAGGATATTATTATTATTGTTGTTGGAATGGGTGTTACGTTGACAAAGACGGTTATATAGTTAAAGCAAAACTACAAATTGAGTGTCGTATATGTCGCTTGTTAGCGAATGTCATTTATTACTATCAATTACTGGCATTGTTAGTGCAAGATTGCCCAGCTCTAGGCAATAAAGCTCTCTAGTAACAAGTAAAAGAACACCTCTTGTATAAATAACATGAATTCGCTCTCTTGTTGTTGTTGTTGTTCACTGACTGAAAATTGTTTTCTCCTCGTGTAAATTTTTTTCTATATATGTATACATACATGTATAGTTATGATGTTTCCTATTTCAACATAAAAAACAATAAATATTCTTATTATTTGGTTTTTTTTTAATGGGTGAGTAATTTATTATACATATATAGTCATAAATTCGTACATTTCAAGCTAGAATTTGGATACTTGGTTCGTACTTCTATTGGGAATAAACTTGCAGATATCTAGATGATATTCAGTGTTACTTGAACAATAAAAAAATATAAATGTAACCGATGATCTAGTAAATGCTATTTTGTTAGGGATAAATATCAGAAAAACCAAAAACTTCTTAGTTGGAAATTACCACAAAATCTCTGTAACAATATTACGTAATATTAAAGTAAACACTATTCAAGGAAGAAAAATTCCATAACATGTTATTATAAGTTGGATGTTGAAATGTTGGATGCGCCGGGAAATATTTCTCCACCAACAATTTCAAGATTCATTAAACAAAATTAGTATTTGATATCCGACAGTGATTTTTATTTATTAAACCACTACTAATTCTAATTTTATGATTCTATAGTTGAAATAAAATGGATAACTCTTGGAATAAATAGTAGATTTTATATGTTTGAATTCACTTAAGATTATTGAATGTTTATGAGCGAGAACGGTTAGAGATTTCAACAATCTTTTAAATCTTATGAATTACAATTGAAATGATGAAAAATATATTATTGAGAATAATACGTTTTAGATGGCGTTATCAATTTCTGTTATCATTCAATCTTGAAACAATCGAGATGACACCCAAATAAATTGTTTCGTTTTATTTTTATTCGAAAAAACTATACAATTTTATTGAATTATTCTAATGAAATAGACGAATGGCGAATATTTTTTGTTGAGTGGATTAAGTTTTACTTGATTTTATTGCGACTAAATTGAATTGACAGTTTATTTCAACTTTTCGATTATCGAAGCGACAAATTCCAATGATTAAAATAAATTACATTTTACAATACTAAAATCAATAATACATACAAGTTTCGATATTAATAAAGGATCGCATATGATAATAGATAATTGAAAAATGTTGCTTTATCAAGTACTTAGCTCTTTACATTTAGCTAGGGGAAACAATTTATAATACATAATAGTTGAAATTATTCACCGTACGAGAGCCGATACAAAAGTAATAATAGTTTGGTATTTCTAGTCACAAAAAACTAAAAAAACTGGGTAGTAAACTAAAAGACTCACTAGTTTTGAAGGAAAAGAATCAATCAAATTATTCACCGTCATATTTTGAAAGTACATTTATTGATTACGAGCGGTCAGATACTTAAGGAGAAAATGAAAAAAAAACGAACTCAGAGTCGTCATGAGAAAAATATCTACGAATGAAATAAATATACGCCTAGTTGGTAGAAATAATGGGATACTGCATTGATTTCAATAATATATCTGGATTGATGTTTGATATGGGTTTTCATACAAATAGATGGCACAAGAGAATGCTGACAGTATGACCGGCAGAGCTCCAGTTGTTGACATTTGAACCAAAATAAATGCAAATACGCATGCGCAAGAATATAAACATCTACACATATAAAATCAAATTTTCAATATTATTAAACCAAAAATATTACAATTTATGAAAAAAAAATAACTTCAAAAAATTTTCTAATAAACAACTTAAAAATATAAAATAACACCTCAATAATATTACACACTATTGCTGTGAAAATTATTTACATTTCTACAGTTATAGTTATTAGCAAGAAAAAAATATTTACAACATCAAATTTCAAAAAATGACAATTCCTGCACGAGACCAACTTTAAAAAACGAGCGCGCAGCGCGAGTTTTTTAATGGTCTAGTGCAGGAATTGCCTTTTGAAACGAGTTTTTTATACTATTTTTTCTATTTTGCACCCTTTTTTGATGAAAATTCACCCTTTGAATTTGAAAGGAGTGTTTTAATATCTATTAAAGCATTCCTTTTTCATTAAGGCACTCCTTTTTTATTAAAGCGCTCCTTTTGTTACTTTAACAACGATATTATAGACGCAAAATAGAAAATAGAAATGAATAGGATATTGTGCCACACCGAATAAATTTAAAAACACAAGCTTAACGCAATAGGTTATGGTGTCCGTATTTTGGGATATCAAAGGTATATTAAAGGATATTAAGGCCACTATTACGTTGATTGCAGAAAAAAATTGCGGAGAGCCATCAAGAAAAACAGAAGAGGCAAACTGCTAGTTGAGAGTGCTGTTTCACCAGAATAACATATTAGAACACAAAGCCGAATTTGCGATGGCTATCATTCAAGAAGCGGGTATTGGATTATTTGAACACATCCTCTTTTCCAGATCTACCTGACAGCGACTTTTACTTCTTTTCTTGCTTGAGCAGTAGCTCAAAGACACAAAATTGGAAGAAAATAGCTAGGCCAAGATAAAGATCTTGCTTTTCAAACAAATGAGAACAAAGAGACCAGCTGTATTGATTTGTTAGGAGGTTGCGTTGAAAAATAATTATGTACTTTTTCTAATAGACGTAATGATTAATGATTTATAACGATTAACATTATTTTTGCATAGTCCCTCGTATATTCTATTTTGAATGTATGAGAATGTAACTTGTTTGTTAGCTATAGATATATGTTTTTTCATCTATATATTGTAAATTATTTGTTTGCTACTTTGCTCTAGTCATTTGGTGGAAAATTTATTGGTTCTTTACCTTCGTTAACGAAACGTTAACATTTCTTTATATGAATATATTTATATGCACATATGCATAAAGTTGAATGCGTTGTGAATTCGCAATGATGAAGGCGAAAGTGAAATTAATAACGGATCAAGGACATTATACAGAAAATGATGACCAATTTCTGATAATACAGAAATTTCCAAAGAATATCAGTTGTTTAATGTATATACAACTTGAAAAATAAACTATATCCACATAGTTTTCACTTTACTATAATCATTATTATTATCATCATCACTGTATTGATTTGAAGTTGCCTAATCGAATTTTTATCAACAATCCAATAATAGCAACAACGACCATAATTTCAAGCGCCCGGTTTTTCGGTTCAATATCGAATTAGGATTTAACCCTGATCTAAACTGGTGCGGTTCAAATATAAATTAGATCGCACATTCTAGATAGCCTCTTGTGTATATGTTATCTTATAAATTGTTACAATGGCTTAAATATTACATAGCGATTTACTACTAATCATGGAATTTAAAATTATTTTTGTTCTATATACAGCCTGTATTATAAAAAACGTCCCAAGCTATAACTCAGTTATTTATAAAAATATGGCAATAGCTCTCGAAACAAAGTTAAACTGTTGATTATCGTCCATACTCAATCAATACTAGTTCCGGTTTCATCGGAAGTAACATCAACTTCAGCTTTTTAAATAGAACACTCTGTATATATTTTATTATTTTCGGATACCTTGTTATATTCTCTTTGAAAAATTTCTTAATGCCTAGAACTAATAGTTATTAAGATATTTGTCAATTAATTGAGAGCAATATCTATGATAAATTGGGTTTAGTCGGTTGCTTGATTTACAAAAAATTAATAAAAATTTTCTGTTCTTTCTAAATGCCACTTTTATTCAATTTAATTTATCAATAACTATTGGTTTTAGACATATAATACTTGAGAGCTTTTTTTGAAGAGAATATAACAAGATATCCGAAAATAATAAAATATAACGAGTGTTCCATTTAGTAAACTGGACTTAATGTCATCTCCGGTGAAACCGGAAGTAACATTGATTAAGCATCTACCTTGAAAAATAGATGATGATCAACAGTTCAACTTTGTTCCAAGAAGTATTGCCATATATCTTTAGATATAACGGAGTTATGGCTTGGGGCGCTTTTTATCATACAGCTTTGTATGTACTTATTATTAGTTATTTATTATTTCACAATATTCTCAAAATCCCATAGAAGTGCAATCTAAATAAATATATAGGTATGTATGTAGTCCAATATAAGTATAATATATAAATTTATATTTCAGCAACATCACCTTGAATTACATGATTATGTTGTTAATTTGACTGGTTTACTATCTTACAACAGTTTTACGTTATTCTATACTGCTATCATTCAAATAATATAATTAATTTGTTTATTCGCTTTTACCGTTGTCACTTTGTTATAAAATTCGCAAAGGTTGAGTTTTATGAGCCCTCTCTTTTGTCAACTTCTATACATTTTAATCAGGGCTATAGGACAAATATTGGCAAACTTATGTTATGTTTATTTTACACTATCAAAATTGTTCTTTTGAGTTTGTCACATTAACAGCCTGACATAGAAAATTTGACAAATACATTACGTTACTCAAATGATTTGTCTTGGAAATATAACTATCTAGAAATTCATTTTATTAGAAGTAATAGAAATGTTTATAAAACAAAAATTGTACGAGTAGAATATGCAAAGAAGAAAATTGGTGATGAAACTAATTAAGTATACCTTGTTTATTAGCGGCGCAGAGGTGTTTAAGTTTTCATCTATCTAGAGATAAGCTAATGGGAAAAAGAGAGAGAGAGAGATACAGATAGCTAGAGAAAGACAACATGTGAGTAATAGTTACTCCAAATAGTCTACACCTCGTCATTCTGAGATCTTGTCCAAATTAATTCCATTATATTGCCAACTTGCCAGGACAAAAGCGGCAGTTTTGTGAGTGGATAGGTAGGTAGGTAGAACGGTCTTATAGACAGGTCTTGACACTAGTAGCAGTGTGGGTGATATCTTATGTTGTAAGAGTTTAGTTACTAAAACTGCCACAAGGAGCGTCATAGTAGAGGAAGCCAACTGTGCGGGAAATAGACAACAACAACAAGTTGTTGTCTCCTCTACTATGACGCTCCTTGTGGCAGTTTTAGTAACTAAACTCTTACAATATAAGAGTTTACCTCTACCAATGATAGTAAGATAGCAGTGTCAAGACCCGTCTATGTATAAGACCGTGGTAGGTAGTAACTAAAATTTTGACAATTTCCAAATGTTATTTTCATCTAATCATTCAATTTTCATTCTTTTGTTAGAGATTCCATACAAATTGAAATGATTAATTATAATATGAAAATTAGGATTGATTTTGTTTCAAGTTCTCTAATACTTATCAACGTTTTACTATATTAAAACATGAAACTAATTAGAAGGAGTAATGTTTAATCTATATATGTGTGTGTGTGCAATTTCAATTCCAAAATTCACTAATATTTTACAAAATTAATGTGGCAAGTTGAGAGAATTTCATAGAATGGTTATTTGGAGTTTAGTTAGTATATTATATATAATACATAAAGTTCAATTTTAATTCCTGTTGAAATATTCAACTTTATACATAACCGGTTTCGTTTTCCTGATACCCAGGTAATACCTCCAAAATACCTTTTCTCGTCAAAAGTTTAATCCATCATCCTTCAATGTTGATATTCAACTATATTTATGTTTGTGGTGGATGATAAATACATTTGAATTTTTCTTTTTATCGAAATTTCAAACAATTAAATCTCTCATGGCTATTTAATAAAAGTTTGTGAAGCTCAATCAATTAGTGGAAAGCTTATATTCAATTGATCAAAAAGATAAAAAATAAAAATTATTCTCAAAATTAATTAAAAAGTATTGAGCTACTAATAATATTAGCAACAATTCAAATTTGCCTATAGGTTTTTTTATACATATAGTATTATTACTTGATTGGTAGCTCCCGGAAATGTAGTCGTGTTCTAGTGAGCGGAACGGAAGCGAATCTAATGTATTCCGTCCCAAGGAAATTTCATTTCTCGTTAATAATGAGGCGAGGCCCATCAGATTTGTTCGTCTCTCTGTTTTGTTTTAATACGTTATCATTTGCGAGATAGGAAATAGGTGATAATACGAATACATAAAGGATACACTATTTAGATTTTGTTGTAATTATTTGTTGTTGAATAATATAGATTGTACAGGTGTAGATGTGATTCAAAAGTATCGATGAAATGATAAAAGCTAGAACAAAGCACTTGGTCTCTATCTTTTTTCTGAAAACGCTATTAACATAAAATTTCTTGTTACTAAGCTGAGGAAAAAGATAGAGTTACTGAGATCTATATATGGAGAATAGGATGGGTATTCTAATAACTCGACGCCCGGTTCTCGAAGGGCAGCCTTTGCAACTTTAGCGTTGTCCTGGTGGAACGGCTTCCCAGCTCCAAGTTCGAATCACCTTTTTTCTCTTGATGACTTCCCGTGGACCTCTCAATTGATTAGTGTATTCAGAACCTGTAGTAGTGGCTTTTTTTTTGTTTCAGGATATTCTAGAAATATCCGATTATCATTACCTTTGGATCAGCCCTCGTATATGGATCATGAAATGTAAACATATGTATATCTCTATACTATTTAGAAGTTTATATGGGATTTTTGTTCGATTAATACTATATTTGATGGAATCGATCAATTAAATTGATAACAAAATTGTAGGGAGTTATCCACAGTATAGCTTCATGAAATGTTACAATAATGTGTCGTAAAATATATACAATCAAAAAAAAAATTTAATCTAGTGATGTATTATAATTCGGATTTTATAGAAAATAGAGCAGAATGAAAAACATATTGCCTCAGGGAGTTGAATAGAATTCTCTATGTAAACTTGATGAAATTATTAGGGGATCCAATAAAAGAAATTTTATTACGATTTAATCTTTTCAATATAAAATTCTTCTAACATCAATTGTTATATTTCACGTTAAATTCAATTCCGGGTTGATATAATCTTCATATGTGGGAATAATCCGGTCTAGACGGTTGACGGAAATGCCGAATCTGCAATTTTTTATGTGCACTATCTATAATGACTAAAAAACGAAATATCTGTCCTACATACATATGTAAGGTGACTTGGATTATATGGAATCACATATACTCTAATGACAGAAAAGAAAAATATACTGAAAACGTAAGACAAGATAAATGGAATAGAAGCAAATTGAGTAAATTTATAAATAATTTCCCATAGATTGAAGAGAACTATTTATTTATTGCAATGTTGCTCTATAAAATTTCGAAGATAGTCTACTATATTACCAGTTTACTGATAGTCAATTGAAGAGGAGACATCCTCTCATGTGTATTCGAGTAATCGAACTCTTATCAATTTCGTTTTTGTGATCAAATCTATGAATTCACTAGAGAGATTTTCTCGTGATTTGTACATTACAACGTCTAAAAGTTAGAAACTTGAAAATTAAAACTGTTAATTAGATAAATATAATTACTAAAACTTATAGTTAAAAAGAGCACAAGAATAAAATGTCAACCCTTAAATCTCTCTGACTCTACTTTGCTTTGTCTGTTCCAGAATTTTTCTCTAAGCACTTTTCCAAGTTCTTATATTGCATCGTTTATTCACCAAACTCGTTCTGTCTTTCTTTGGTCGTTAAAAAAATATCTCTTTTCAACTAATTTTCTTGTATACTGTCACTATCTCGTTTTATTCAATTGAAATTTTAATTTGTTTTCCTCATTTTCTCATGCGGTAGTACTGTTCTCCATAAAATTTTAATTAATTATATACGGAACTTTTCAAATAACTGGTTGACTTTGAACAAAGATTCTTACCATATTTTTTTCGTGTTAATCATTATTACTTTGCTCATTGTCGCAAATAATTTTGTTGATAGATTCTTTGTATTTCAACAAAGCAAAACAATAGAATATGTTAGATTAGAACAATAACAATAAATTCTGATGGATTAAAGCGTAACTTAGAAATGGCGCTCTGTTAGGACGGTCTGAATGAGAATTTGTTTCGAATAAAGCTATAAGTCACAATTCCAACAGGCTTTCGTTTGGTGTAAAAAATATTAGTTCTTTATATGTATGTATATATGTTCCCTGTTTTAGTAGTAGAGAGGCCTCTCGCTTTCTTCAAAACCGTGAGAAACAGATGGGATTCGAGGTCTCAAATTTAATGTATATATCGCCTCGGGAAATTTATGAAAATATGCATTTTATAGCACACACACATATTCGTCTATATCTATATAAATTTTATCAAGAAAATCTCTGGAATTTGTTTATAATAGTTATTTTATAAGATAACACGCGATCAATTTTATTTTTATTAATATTTGAAATGGAATTTAAATGTAAAAATGTCAATAATGTTCGAATGAACTCAGTAGATATTCTAACGGAATTTGGATATCGCCAACAACAGAATTTTCTACCATTGTTGTAGATATAAGTAGTGAGTTTCCAATTTAATATTGAACAACTGTGATAAAATATGATGGATGCGCAGGGGAACAAATTCAATTTTCGGTGAATAATTTAGATTTTTTTTCCCCAATACCGATAGTTAAATATAATTACAACTGTAAGGCAGGATTTTTTTTATATGATGTGAAATATGTCAGTAGAGGAGCTCTACTTTCTGACAGTTTGCTTTTGTTTTTCTTTTCTTTGTTGAGGAACAGTTCTGACATTAATTCGATTGGATTAATAATCGCTAGGGTGGTAAAACATTAAGCTTGGACCTGAGGGCCTTTGTGGCAACAAAAACCTTTAATGCAAGTTGTTATAGTGCTTACTGTCAGCACCAGTTCTTATATTGCCGGACTGCAATCGTCAATTTACTGGAAAGTTTGGATTTTATTATTGACCTTTCTGGCGATTCAACTGTGATTCTAATTCTCTCAAGTTTCTCAAAATTTATTGTAAACAAACCAATTTCTCAATTATTTGATAATGAAGCTAAAATCGAATATTTGTCCAATGTTTTTACAGCACTTGTAAAATTAAATAAAATTGAAGTGTTTACGTGACGTTCTCACTCAATTCTTGTAAACTGGTTATCTTAATCGGATCCAAATTTCATTCTCTAGTTTCAAATCCATTTGCTATAATTATTTTCTTTTCTGTTCAAACGATTGTGTGGACAAATGTTCCGGAAATAATCCATCCCAGCTAACAACACAAACAGAAAGTGGATTGGTGTGTGGCGACAGAATCGCCGATCGCACTTCAGAATCAAATTAGAAAGATTTACCATCTCTTCTGGAGACAACGCGCCGATTAAATTAATGAATTGATGAGAATAACGAGAAAATAGAGAAGTGGAGGAAAAGAATAAGTTTGGACAATGACAACTATCTCGAATCCGATTTATTTTTTGCTTATATTGCGATATAATTCTTCATAAAATTGTCATTAGTGTCCAACTATTCTTATCTTTGTCATTCAGAGAATAGACAAATGATTTCTATTGTTCAAAAACAAGAAGAATAGAAATCATAAAATTTGTATTGGGTAATTAATATTTAGTATTGCTAGACTGACCATAAAGTTGTCCAAACCAATTTTACTAATGGTGCGAGAACGTAGTTTTATTTTATTTTTGAACAAAATTCCAGTAAAACAGGCCTAACAATCCCACCTGAATTTCTGCCGACTATAGATAACATTCATATTCTAACAACATCGTTGTTATGAAACTAATCTTAATAGAATTACAGAGAATTCTATATAAATTCTTATGTGTGTTTTGTTAAACATAATAGTTCTTAGTCTTAGTAATTGCTCGAGGAATTTAACCAAATTTGGCTGATGTTTATCAGTAGAAATTATTATAATTAAAATTTGAGTAGAATTCTTGTGATTTTTGTTCTTATCCCTTAGTTTTTTTCTTTCTCATATTATCGAAGTCAATTTATTTTAATCGCTTTGAACTTACAACCCAATGAAAAATTTTCACTACAAAGAGAAAAATATGCTTCATATAAAAAAGGATGTTCTTGTGTATTATTCAAAATTAAATGACTTTTGAGCTCACGATAAAAAAATCCTTGGTTCAGGTGTAAAATCTTTGAATTAATAAATTGAAATATAATAACAAGGTAGTGACTAGAATTAAATAATATTGTTTATTGAAATTTTATCAAACAAAGAATGAAATTTCAACAAAACATTTACATATGGAAATATAGTCACAAAATAACAAAATCTATTATTGTACGAAAACTTTATCACAAAAATAATGATAATACCATTGAGATAAATTAGTTTTATAAAACTTTGTTATCTAAAAGATATTTTGACTGTTTTGAGCATTTCATTAAGCTTTCGAAAAGTTAGCTTCTTCTAATTGATCTCAATAATATAATTGTATTTATTAAGAGGACTGGAAAGTACCAGCCAAATACCAGTACAGGTACATGTCCGGCACTGCTTTTTGAATTTCACAAGAGTAGTAACGCAAGGTGCGTAAATATCAAAGGTAATTTTTTGAGTTCAAATCCGGTAATTTTGATCTATCCAGCTCGTATCGATTAGGAAGACTAACATTTTTAGACAACGACATATTAAGGAAGTGGAAGCAAATCTATATCAGCTAATTGAGTAATTGTCAAACACTCTCAACCAATCTTGGTCGATCATCCAAGTTAGCAAAGCAGATGTTTGGGTCTTGAATAATCTGTCCAAAGATAGGACAAAGCTAAGGGAGACACAACATTCAATTTATTGCTCTATAATAAGCGTTTTTTGATCACTTGCTAGCTGGAAATCAGGAATGGGTCGTCTATGACAGTCTGAAAATAAAAAGGAAGTGATTTTCTCCGGATGAATTTCCACAAATTACAACTAAGTCAGGATTATCGCAAAAAGGCGCTTTGGTGTGTTTGTTTGGAGTATTGGTGGGTCGTTCATTATGAACTGCTAAAACCTATTAATACAGACCTCTACTGTGAACAATTGAAAAAGTGAATAAACACGATAATGCATTACCGCACTGTGGAAGGCAAACCCTGGAAGGTATTTCCTCACCGAACACAATCATCTGATATTACTCCAAGAGATTTCCTAGCATTCCAGTGGCGACAACATTTTCTATGTGGTGAAAAATTTAGAAATCTTTTTAATGTCCGAAATAACATCTCCAGATATTTTACTGAATAACCAATTGGATTCCTTTTGATGCGGAATTGAAAATTTTCACACCAGATGGCAAAATTAAGGTTTTCATAAACAAGAATAATTAGTGATTACATTATCGATTGAAAATACAAGCTTCTCAAAAATGTATGTTCGGATTGAATGTAAAAAAAAACTACTGCTTTCCAGTCCCCCCTTATATAATATAAATATATTTTCAGTACAGACGTTTATATTTCTAAGTTTGTACAACTTTAAACATAAAGTTCATTCAGTATGAGGCTCTATTTAACTAATAATGTCGTAGGTGGTTGTTTTTATCTTTGTTTGTTTACCACGTTGTATAATTAAAAGTTTCTCAGGATTTCCTACGGTTATTATAACAATAATAGTAATAATAATAATATGTATTAAGAATAATATAATAATAATAATGATAAAAATAATAATAATAATAAAATAATAATACTAATAGCTATCGCAAGGGTAGTCATAACTGGCTAACGGGTACTACGACCTCGCGGACCCTGGTCTTCCACTGGCAGGAGCCAACTACCCCTCCAGCGAGTACATAATGTTCAAAATAGGAAAACAGAAGCCTCGGATGCTGGTAAAGTGGAGGCTGTTTCTACCAGTAGGTCGGCGCAGCCTATAGCTGGGAAAAGTGGCGCTATTCATCAAAATGGAACCATAAACACGAACCTAACAATGCCTATGAACACGGGTCTGACCTTACGATCTGGAAGTCTGGCACGACCAATAATGTCTGTTGCTGCTTCTACCAGACCTAGGACAACTCGCCAAAAATAGTCACAGGAAATTAATTTAGATTTAATGCGAACGTATTATGAGATAAGGCAACACATTGCAAGACTCGTAACATTAGTGTGTATCGCAAGGAAATGTATCAATTCTTCAAGTCACTACAACCTGAATTTAATGTCACAGAAAAAAGAGTCGGCGACCAAAGGCGTGTAATTGCCACCAACACCTTCTTTACTGCTGTAAAGCTCAATCGCATAAAATATGAAATACGTGTTCTGCTAAATGATAATGACTTAGCAGAAACCTTATTGACAAAAAGGATTCCTGAGAAAGAGCAACCCTCCAATAGGGATGGGAAACAATCACAAGCGAATGAGGTTCTTCCCAAGACGCAAGGTGAATTACAGCATGATACAGTAACAGAAGAGCATAAGGTAATGACACAGGAGCACGATAAGCAATATGTTTC
>JAZBGX010001381.1:1071-18843 GCA_037414775.1 Zonitis immaculata
ATTAAACATTGAAATAATGTGAAGGAAACGTTGCTTAGATAAACCATCGAGAATAAAAAGGTGATTGTACTCTACTTGCAACAGCAACTTATAAATTCAACAATGTTGTTGTTTAAATGATGTTTGTCTTCACACCATTTTTAACATTTTGTTTATTTATTGTTGTTATTACTCTTGGTATAGTTTTAAAATATATGTGTGGGGAAGCCAAAAATAAAACTCTTTATTTATACTTGTTGATTATTGTAATAATAACAACAACAGCAGCGAATTTATTACAAAGTTTCACAATTGCATATACAAAATTTGTCTTATTTTAATTCTAAATACCCAAAAAAAGTTAGTCAACTATCTATTTAATCATGCTTTAGTGCATTCTATTGATTCCGTCAACTGTAATTCTTTTTTTTTTTTAAGAAGAAATCAAAAAAATAAATACTAAAATTGAATATTTCTTTTTAGCAATCATGCAAATTATGCGTAGGTGTGTTGATCTACCGTTTTTTCTTTCCTCCTTCTTTTCTCTGGTTCTTTAGCAAAGAAAATTTTTTACGGTCACTGAACTATCATCGAATTCGTTACCTTCATTTATATTCTCATTTATTTCTTATTGTTATTGATGGTAGGTGTTTAGTTCAATTTAAAAAAAGATAAATTAAAAATCATTGATATTTATTTTAAATATTGTAAGTTGAATAGAATTGTTGAAGAAAAAAATAAAACAACAAAGTCAACATTCAAATCTCCATCAATTTAAACAAATATTTACAAGAAAGAACCGTCTTCAAGTGGTGTGTACATTTTTCGACGATATTAAAATATTATTCTTAATATCAATATGAATTGACACTTCAATTTTTATTATCAATAAATAATTGATATTTATTGATTTTTTTTTAACATTGAAAATCTAGCACTATACAGAATGGTCCACCAGAGGCACTCCTGGTCGTTTAGGAACTCTGGTTCTAATAGAGAGAGAAAAATGCACTCGACGATCTAAAGTTTGGGAAATCGTTTTAACGTCAAAATGTTCTCTAAATATTACACCTTAGATCGTCGAGCCCGTTTTTTTGCACCCACTAGAGTCAGAGTTGCAAGACCATCCTGTATAAAGATGATATCGAGTTCAAATATTATCGGGAGTATGATCAAATTATACTTTCTACAAATGCATTACCAAATAATGAAAAGCTTTCTTTTTAAAAGTCTCCACACTATTATTATTTTCTCCACCATCCGTAAAGCTTCTTTTTTTTTCGTTCTAATCAGTAGAAACAATCTTATTTTCGTATTATAGGCAAAAGAAATACCACAACTGTATTTTTTATTTTCTTTTTCGGATGGTTAAATGCGATGTATTTTATCTGTTTAAATAGGATATAATGATAGTGTTTCTATATCTATGATAACACGGATAGCTATAGTTCAAACTAACACTATATGTATAGTATATGGTTAATATAACACTTTTCCAAAATTTATGTCTTGTAAATTATTAGATATACAGGCTGTTTCATTAGTCACGTACAGCCTTTTTGTAAATTATCTTTACAACTACAACCGATATTTTTCGATGCATTTCAAAAACTATAAATCGAAAAATTTGTAGAATTACACGAGTATCAAATTTTCCGAACAACTAGAAAAAACTTCTCAACACCAAAAGGTCACGTGTATTTTTTGTTTCCTTAGTTGAACTGGTGAAACAGGCTGTATATATAGTACCGTCTCCTTACCGTTTTCTAACAATAGTGTTGTATTAATAAAAAATTCACGAATTAATTACTTACAAAAGAAAATTGATAAAGTTTTATCATAGTAAAATTCTGTATAATCACAAGAGTTGGGGTTGGATGGATTTGGGAAAACGCAACAGCCGCAACGATGAAATTTACAAACAATTTCTACAACACACCCTCGACGATGCTTCTCATTAAATATTGTGGTGTTGTTTCTAGTTGCCATCTTATTTATTTAACATAATATATAACATTTCAACTCCCAAGATTATTGTGGGCTATAAATTTAAACATAAAAAAAAATAATTAGATTTTCATTGAAGAATTGTTGAATAAATCTTTGTTTCTTTTTTCTTCCGATAAAATTGGTTTGATTAAATAGTCTCAAATTAAAGAAAGGTTTCTCTTTGAACTTAAATCCACTTTATAGTAGTCAGAAGAATAGTTGCTGAAAAGAAAATAATAAAATAATAAGAAAAAGAATATATACATACATACAACACAACAGCTAGATCGTTGGCAAACGAGCAAAGAAATCCACCATTTTTCCACTTGGTGAACTTTTCCAATAGTATAAAAAGACGAATAAAAGCGAATAGACGAAATCCTTTCTCTGTTATTTTTCTATGGAAATTGTTTTGTTTGCTAAAAGAAAACGAAAAAAATAAGAGTTTTTCCTCTGTTGATTTAAAATGGAAAGTTGCATTAAATTAAAGTTTGATCTTTATACGTACATTTTATTTTCGTTATATTGATAAAACACAAAATTTCGACGATTTCTAGTCAGGTTGGAATTTTCGTTCAAACTAAAGGGAAATGAAGTGCCGGCCTATTATGCAAAGGAAATTAAAGTGGAGTAAATCATATTAGAGAGAGTAGCTCTCTCTTATTATTATTATTTACTATAGATTGGCTTGACATTTATACAATAATATCATCGTCCACTTTAATATCAAGAAAATACACCTACATTGAAATTACATCAACCACTTTATTAAAATATCGATTTTAAGAAAATTAGAATATCTCAGTTGGTCTAGAGTTTTCCGAAATGCAGTTCTCCGGAAAAATTTCATTTCCCAAAGCAATACGACCACATTTTAAGAATCCAGTAGCATTGAGTCGTTTTCAAAATCGGAGCGTCTTTCTCATCTCACGTCATAATGTGTTGAATTGAATCACGGACAGGCTTGAAAGCCGTTTTAAAAGGGTGCACACTGTGGTTCTCCTTTCTCTTTATTATTTTTTTAAAATACGACTTGCCCCGTTTTGTTGAAAGACAGAATCTTGCCTTGCAATTAGATGTTTGCCCATTACTGCGATAACAAGGATTCTTCTAAAATTTTGAGATATTTGTCTGTATCGACAATCCCCTGGACAAAGTGAAAAGCTTATAACCCTGAATGACGAGCTTCCTCAAACCATGATCGATGAAAGAAATTTCAGAACACTTAATTCAAAATAATTTGCAAGCCTATTTTTTAGCAATAATTCTTCGTTATGCTCTGCAAACGGTTTTAGTCACCTCACTTTTTCCTAGATCGGATAATTATAATAAATCTGCAAGATTTGTCGAGTACAATGGAAAATTTTGTTTAATTACCCGAATGGCAAGTGATTTTTTATTATTCTATTATGAGTATTATCAATATGGATGATAATAATAGATAATAATCAATACTTACAAGCATTTTAATAAATCGAAAATGATCAAACAATAAAGGTGCGTATACGGGACTAGCCTCTTTATTAAATATTCATAGACAGATCTATATTGTTTGAAATAAATTACAATATCAAAGAGCATAAAGTAATTTAACAAGTCTTTAAAAAAAAAACAACAAGGGTATATTGTGAAATATTGGGCGGAATTTGGAAAATATAAGCCGTCCATATTATTAGAGGATCAAATTCTGAACGGTTCCCTTACAATCTTTAATAACAAGCTAGTTCAAAATTCAGAACGGATATTTTAGCCACTAGAATGTCATATCACAAGAAAAGTTGGCTTGCTCTAACAATCTGCGAACAGAGAAATGCAACCATAAGATTATATAGTTCTGAACTAATTTCATTCGCGAACATCAAAAATCTTACTGCGTCTGCATTGTAGGACGTACGGAACTCGTCTAGGATAAATAGAAAATATTAATTTCCAATAAGTGTTTGTCGCAAATTTAAAAAAAAAAAAACCAATGTCAGGCATAAAGTCGGAAATTTTTCACATCATTTAAACTACAAGTATAATAGTTTATTTGGTTTATCAGCACAAATGTCGTTGTTGAATGACGACCTTAAATATAGTGGTGTTTCAACAATTGCAATAAATCTATCCATGTAAAAGCATTAAATTTAGAGCCCTTTTGCATTTAAAATGGCAATTACATTTATAGTTTATATACCTATAGTAGAATAGACGAAAAGTAAATGGTCCAAAATTCTAGATACGCTTTTACGAGTCTCTATTATTACCAATTCTAATTCTCTATTCTATAATATTATACCTATATGTATACGTATGTGTGTGTATATATGTAGTTGTTGGTTTGCCGTTTTTGAGGGCACTTTCGAAGCTGTGTGGCTGCTACTGCTCTACTGCTGCATCAAAAGCCCTGACCTGTCAAATAAACTATACGCTCAAACAAAAAACTACCATTCATTTTGAAAGGATGAAAAAGAATCATACCACGCAATAAATGTCAACCATAAACCTCTCGTATCTATGTGTGTATGTGTTTGTATTTTAACAAATACATACAGTAGTTGTATATATAGTTAGAGGAAACTATAACAATATGAACCTATTTCAAACAAACAAAACAAACACACACAAAAAAGTGATTCTTTGTATTACAAATTGGTCAAACAATTTCCTTTTATAAAAATCAACTCTCATCAAAATTCAAACTATTTATCCCTTTGGGATAAAGTATATATATATATATATATTTTTTTTTTGATTAACATCCAGGAATAAAGGGTGATTTTATGTTGACATTAAAAATAGAAAAAAATAAATTGGGAAAACTCTTCTTGTCGCAATAAAATAAATTTTTACGTATCAATTTTCCTAAATAAATTAATAATATTCGTATATCTCTAACAAAGTGTGGTGTAATTTTTTTTTTTTTGTGTTGTGTAATGGAAGAGTATATGGTCGACAAACATACATACATATATATATAGACCTAAACGCACATATGTTTAAGTCAAGCGTATCAAACATTGAAACAGGGAATTTGGAACCAGCTGGGACAGCTATAAACAGCTGATATATCCTTACGGCAAAAGCTCATAAACTTCCTTTTTGTTATAATTGAAAAACATTCCCATGTTATTATAATAATTTATTTGATAATAGTACAGTAGTATTAAAGTTTCTATCGACATCAACTTTAATACAAAATTTTGTATGATACGATTTCTAATATAATTGAACGACTTATATACTATGTTGAAATTAATTATAAATGTTTTGTTTGTCTTTGATGTATTAGATTCTGAGATTTGTGTTTGTTGATCACGTGTTATGTTATAAGACACGTGTGTTTGACGTTATACCACACTAAACTATCATCATAAGTTTCTATATTTTAATATTATATATTTTTAATTGCATTAACATAAACCTGGAATGTTGTAGAATTGTAGAGTATCAGTTACTATTTCAAATTTAATAATGTATCGGCTACTCTGCCATCTTTTTGAAAGTCGCAGGATTCTGTACTCGTAAAAGTCGAGATGCTTCCAAATGAAATCGAAAGTTTTATCATCCAAGTCATTTTGTAGAGAGATCGAAATGGTAATCTAATAGGACAAGGTCCAGTGAGTAAGGAGGATGTACCGAAACTTTCTATCCAATAAGCTGTAATAATACTAATAACTTCTAGTGTGTGAGGTCTGGCGTCGTCATGTTGGAATACTATGTCGCATCATGTTGAAAGTATAATTTTTTTTTCTTGTGATGATGTTGTTTGGGCTCCCTATTTTCCCGGGCACTTGTAAACAATCCTCTTTATATATTGATAGTTTGATGATGAATCGCAGCTTATTGAGATAATACTGAAGCAAAATTGATCGTTTGCTTTTCAGTAATTTTCTAGAAAAATGCTTATTTGGTAGGATTATTTCTAGATTAGAACGATTTCAGTTTAATTAAAGCTAAAATACAGTTAAAAATCAAGTGTACAATTCGTGATCTTGATCATTGACAATGAATCACGGGATGACTCTTATTCAAAACGATCACGACACGATCAAAACTATATAGTATTATTAGTAACAACCGTAAACCATTTATCTTATAAATTTTAGGAACCACTCCTTCATTTTGTTGAAATAAGATCATAAATCATTTGTCAACTCGAATTCCACTGTTGTCTCATTATAACGGACAGATCAATAATAATAATAATAATAACAATACGAACTCTCTTATTTCTCAATGTGTTGTTTATTGTTTGTAATTCCATCGAATATAATTTAACGAAATAAGAATATGTTGTTCAAAATTTATATAAATAAAAATAAGAGATACATTAAATGTCATTATCGTTATGTCTAAACAAATTAGAACCGGCATCTGTTGGATTTTCATAAAGTTGTAATCTGTATTTAAAATTGATTTTCTATTCATATAAACGATATAATAATTAAAAAAAAAAAAAGGAATTGATTGATTGGAAAATTTGAATTATTTATAAAAGATGAAGGTGTAAATTAAATTTGGAAATTTAATCTTTCAATAAATATAAAATTTTTATGGTGATTATTTGTAATTGTTTTGTAACGGAATAAAAAAAATTATTTCATACTTAAATTCTTATAGTTTGCTTTTTTGCAAATAAATAACAACCTACATATCGTACAACAAACATATACATATATAGTCGGATCATGAAATCTTCACTTTTAGGACAAATGTTTAACATGCACGTCAATAAGTTGAGATAGTAACGTTAAAATAGGCGCATGTTGAACGGTTGTCCGTAACTTGATGCAACAACTAAAGATGATACGTGAAAGTAGAGTTAACTTGATCCGACTATAATTGGATTAATGACAAATACCTACAATAAAATAAAACATTTCTATATCATTTGAAGCTCTCAAAATCCGAATAATTAATCGAGAATTTTGATAGAGCTTTTTTCTTTTGTTTTGTTTTTAAACGTTGAATTTTTAATACTGTTAATTTTAATATAACCGAAATTTCTCATTTATTGTAGAATATTTTTTCTTCGCATTTCAGAAACACTGCAATATAAATTTTTTGAAAAGAGTGAATGCCTGAAGCTTGGAACTAATGAACACACATACACACAAACAAAATGAATAAATACAATTTTACGAAAAAAGAAATTATATTTGAGAAAATATAGCTTTATATAGAAGGTGAAAAACAAGATGGTAAACATTATCAAGTTGATGATGATGATGATAACTTTGTATATTTGTTGTTGTTGTTGTTGTTGTTTAGGGCGCTTATAATGTAAGAATCGTGCAGAAGGGGTCGTCGGGATCGTGTGCACGATTCTTTTTAATAGACCACGACCCAGCTTCTTACCCTTTTTTTTTTTCTTGAAATATCGACTATAATTGCGACACTATCAATTGTTTATTCGATAATATTTGAAATAATAATTTTCATTGTTTCCTTTGTTTCAGGTGAGTGCTGACTTCTGTTTGTTGTATGTCTATCTACAAGTGTATCCAGTAAGTTTTTTTCGAATTCAATTCAATAAATTCAAATAACTATAATTAAAATTCATTGGATTCTTGATTGCGGCTATATGTATGTGTTTTATTTTGCAACTATACTATACTACTGTCGATCTTATTCGTTTGGTATCTTGTGCATCTAAAGTGTCAATGAAGTTAGACGAGCTCTCGTCCTAGATAACGACATCTTCTCATTACCAAGTTAATGAAACTCTCTCGTTTTGCACCCATATAATCTCTTACGTCTTATCAATTCGGATATCCTTCAAAAACTCTCCTTCATAACCCAACATCAGCAAATCCATATATAGTAGAAATTTCAACTATATATACAAACAATTTTCTTAAAATATAATATTTATTATTTTATTTTGTTATTCATATAGAAGCCATATATAGACAACGATTGTTATCGCAATTATAGAATACCATATTTTGTTATAAGAGGCAATATATAATAACCCATCCCTTCTAATTCAATAGATTGTAAAGAAGATATATTGATTTGGAAATTCTTTTGAACGCTTCATGGGAATTAAGTGGAGATTCCAAATTTCATGACATGAACGAAATTGGATTTCTAGCTTTTTCTTCTTCTATGTACAATATACATATATATATATATTTCGAACGAGAACCAAGGAACGAACGGGCCACGACATTGCGACATGCGAATACCCATGAGGCTTGTTAAGACTGATGGCATGTACTGTTTCAAAATTCTACTATATCTATACATATAGATCTATATATTTTCATACTATTATTTTGTTTTTTGTTTTCCTACCTTTCGGCAGACATATTCGGAATTGTTGTTGAATAATTAAAATGACACTCCATTCGAATTTGTTCCATTAGTCTTGATATTTGCTGCAATTTTGCCGGTATAGTCGCTTTTTTTTCCTATTCCAATTGGATTTTTTTTTTCTAAACAAAAAATTCATTTTTTTATTATTCGCGTGTTGTAAAAATTAGTTCAACCGTTAAAAAAAGAATCGTTCGATATTTATTTGGGAGAATGCTTGATTTTCTTTAATTGGAGGGTGTATTTTTGTTTCTGGATATAGGTATAGGCATATACACCCTATCGATACAACACCACCCTTACTTTCTATGTAATTGAACTCAATTTCGTTCCCATTAAAAGTTTTCCTTCATTCTATCTCAGTTTCCTTCTCATTAGTTGTCTTTTCTTTCTTATTATTATTATTATATTTTAGCTATAGCAATTTACATTTTATTCTTGTCGGAAATGCTCAAATACGGAAAATTACGGTTGCATTGTTAAATATAAAACGAACAAAGACAAACGTAAAATTAAAATTTCAGTTTATCTTTTATAATATTCATAATTTTTTACGAATGGTTTTAACATTTTTAATAAAGACATTCCAATAATAATAATAATAGTAATACAACAATATTTACACACTATTGTTGTTGTTACGTCGATAAAATATCTTTATATCAAATGTTATTCCATTGAAATTGGAGAAATTCAATTTCGTTCCATCATATACGTTGATCGTAAGAATTTTCGGAAATATAATAAATGATAATTTAAGTTTCAACTAAAATGGAGGAAAAGGAACAAAAGCAACAACAACAAAAAAATAAATAAAGAAAATTGGTGGTGTTTGGTAGTTCAAGTAACGGAAATTTAATTCGAATTCAACACACGAAACAAGCATTAATGTTGCTGTTATTTGAATTAAAACAAAAATTTAGAGAAAGGTAACGACAATAACAACAACAACAACAACAACAACGAAACAATGGTATTATAATTATAGTTGAGAAAAGAGAGGGCATATGTCTTATATTATCTATTCTATAGACATTTAATCTCATTTAAGTAACTCAATTTGGGATATTCTATTAATCCTTTTCTCAACTCTATTATATGAACAATTTAAATTTATCGACATGAGTAGTAGGTTAGAGTGTTGTTGTTGTTGTTGTTGTTGTTATTGTTAGTTATATCTAAGTTTAAGATTATAAAGTTGGAGCTTTTGACGAGTAATTTGAAAGGAATGGATGGGTGGTACAAGTGCATTAATTCACTTTAATACATTTGAAAGAGAAATAACCACATCACCGCTAACAAATGAATACGCTCTCTCTATATTATAAGTATATAAAAGATCAACCAACTATAATAATGTCTTGGCTTTTAGAATTACTCGATCAAGTTATTTCATTATTGGTAAAGTATCTTTACATTTAATATTCCCCGCCACCATCTCTATTCATTCCAACTACCAACACTAACTATATATACATATAGTAGAGAGATCTTTTAGAAAACGAAATACTTTATAAATTCAACTATATAGATAGTAATAGTGTGCAGTTAAATGCATCTTGATGCAGTTGGATAACACGTATATGTATACTAGAAGAGTATAACACAATGCATTTGAAGCTTTAATACAATAAAGAAAAACTATATTGCAACTTTAGTAAATTGCATTTTCCTCAGTTCCAATTATATAACAAATTTCACGAGACACAGAAAAAAACAAGTTATTGCTTGAATTTTATAGATTTATTACGATTATTATCTAATTAATGTTTTTAATTTTTTTTTTTGAAGAAAATAGGTTATTCAATTTTCTTTTTGAGGAAATTTCGTCCGTCCAAATCTTGCATGGTAATATCTTCATCTTTCGTAATTTATTGAGATTATATAACAGGAAAATTCTTCATCTTTTCATTGTCAGCTATTCTTGAAGAATAGATTTTTTTTATCATTATTATGATGGGAGGAGAGTCTCTCCTAAATAGCTCCTTTCAGATTTCCTTCAATATATTAGATAATCTTTTCAACTATTGATTAATATTTACTTTGAATATCATTTACCAAATGATTAAATTTTCATACATTTGCTACAACAACAACATCAAGATCATACAAACGCACTAGACTAAATTACTTATCTCACTATAAACTAATTGCATCTTCACATTGAAATAACCATACTGTCAAACATTCTGTCTAATTTGTCTTGCTTTTGTGGTTTTGATTATATACAGGATGGACTGTCTCATACTTTCCCGGTTTTGCAACTCTGGCCCCAGTGGAGGAAATGAAACACAACACTCAAACATTCCAAGTGTGATATCTGTCTTATATTTTGGCGTTAAAACGGTTCCTTTAGCTTTACGGGACATGTGAAAAATCAATATTATTTATAAGACGTTAATTTAATTTTCTATAATTATGTATTTCATAGTTTATAAAATTTTCCACATTTCCAAAAAAGCTAGAGAAGTCGTTCTAACGCCAAAATACTTTCTAGATATCACACTTTAGATCCTCAAGTGCGATTTTTTTTCTCCATTTGAACTAGAATTACAGACCAGAAAAGTCTAGGGCGGTCCATCCTTTATATACGGACTGTTACTTAATGATATGTACTTATTTTAATGGGTGATTGCTGAACCAATTTTGCTCTGCTGTTTTCGATATACAGGCTGTCGATAGTTTTATGCAGACGGTCATTTTCGACATTTTTTGTAAACATAATTCTACAATTAACATTATGTTTGTTACAAAAAGCAAAAATTATTTGTTAATAAAATTTTTAATAAAAACTTACTAAAAGTATAAACATCAACACCCTGTATATCAAAAACAAAGCATTTTAGGACACAAATTTATATAAACATTTCGATTTGAAATTTACTCAGGAATCACCTATTGAAATAAATACATCTCATTATACCGGGTGTTTCTCCACAAGGGAACTCAACTGTATTTATAGGACAAACTAAGCAAGTAAGGGACGATTTTGATAAAATTTTTCATACACATTGAGCATGAAAAAATAAAGAATACATACTTTTCTTTAAGCTCCCGATATTTACATTAAAAGGGTGAAATTGGCCCTTGAAGTTACTACCCAAAAACAGGTTTTCCGCTAAATCTCAAGTACCAAGCAAGATATCAAATTCAATTCAAACATTAAAATATCCCGCACAGTCAGTAATATAATACCAACCTTTTATATTGTGAGGGTTGAAAAATATGTGGGGTTTAGTACTTGTTTACCCTCGCCCTGGTAATTTTTTTTTTGTAAATTCAAGATGTTCTCTTTAAATTGATTAGAAGATTTTGTGATACAGGGTTATGTTTTATCATCAAAATCAATTTTCACTCCTTTTAATATAAATATGGCAGGTTAGAAAAAAAGTATGTATCGTCTATTTTTTGGTGCTCTATCTGTATGCAAAATTTTACAAAAATCATAGATGGACAGTGCTGTGTCGCTCTTTCCTTCTAAATTTAATTCAATCGTTAAGACACACGCTATATAATCTTGAAGTTAACGATTTTTAACGTTTTATATTCGTATATATATAAAAAATCTTGTTAACAAACTGCCAGTTTCTATATATCTTTATAATATATAACGTAAAGTTTCCAAACTTTTTTTCCCCTTTAACTTTGTTAGCGGACAATAAATAGAAACGTTCTTTTTACGCTTCGAACATTTGAGCAAAAATTTATATAAATATAAAAAATTGAAATATTCCAATAAAAAAAAAAAATTATTATCATAGAGTCATGTATGTTTATGACTTTTATTCTGGAATCATCTATAATTCGATAGTTGTTAGAATACAGGTTGGTAATACTATTAGCATAGGTCGTGTTGCGATGCAAGCTAAAGATAAATATATTATTGACATAACTGCATTGACTGGTTCTCTACAATTTTTCTTTCCTTTTATTTTATTTAATTTTCATTCTATATATTTTTGTCTGTATGTTGAGACATACAAGACTTGTTTCTTTAATATCATATGTACATATAAGATGTATCGTAAATATACTGTATACACTTTCTAATACAAACATATATTTTTCTTAAATAATAAAATACGTAATATTTTTTTCTTTTATGGCTTACTGAAAATAAATACTATTTAAAACGACAAAACTTTACTAATTTAATATGACAGGAATTGTATATCATCTATATTTGTATATGTATAGAAAGGTTTTCTTCTATAATTAGTTAATCTCACTTAAATAGTATAATAATGGTGATTTTAATTTTATTTGACATAATACCAGTACGACCGCCCTCTAGTGATTGTTTTATCGAATTAATATAGCGTCATTGGAGAATCAAAGAAATCAACCAATCATATCGTATGTGACGTGATATTGTCCCAATCGATATATTATTTCATAGAAATGCATTATTGTATCAAATGTATAATTAATTAATTAATTAAAATTTTTTTTATCGTAGATAAAATTTCCTGTTTTTCAAATTTTTTTTATCGATATCTTTAAAAAGGAAAAATTAAAATAAATATAATGCGATAATTTTATGTTAGTTATAATTATTGTTTAACCACGTGAAAGGAAAATGTTAATTAAGATTCTTTTTCGCATTTAGATATTTATTATAATTCAAATATATGTTATTATAATAATCAATCCTATGGTTAATAAATTTTATGTAATCCATTTGAAATAAATATATATATATATACAGAGGGAACCATCTCAAATTTTCCTCGTTTGTAACTTTGGTCGTAGTGGAGAAAATGAAAATCTCACTATTTGAGGATTCCAAGTGTGATTTCCAGGCGTCAAAACGGTTTCTTTAGCTTATCGGAAAATGTGGAAAATTAATAATAATTCATAAGACATATTATAATTTAGCTTTCCAATAACTACATACCTCATACTTTATTATTATTATTATTTTTCATATATCCCGAAAAGTTGGAGAAACCGTTTCAACGCCAAATCGACTGCGTTTTTTTTCTCCACTAGAAACAGACTTACAGCTAGGCCAGGAAAGTCTGAGGCGGTCCGGTCCACCCCTGTATATACTTTTGAATGAATGATAATAATAATAATAACAACAACAACATACATATGTAGAAATTATTTAAAATTTAGATAATAGATTATTTTTTTTGAAGATAAAATTATAATTTAAAATTTAGATTAATAGAAAATTATAAACTATAACTAATTTATACAAAAAAAAAATCGTGTCAAATTGATATAAAATTCTTAAATATTTATTATTCCAAATATAGAAACCATTTAAATTACAAATTTTATGGAAAAATTTGGTATTATTATTATTATCATCGATATCACTTATTTTTAATAATTTATGTTAATGGTAAGAAAGTGATGACGTGGCATTTGTGCTTTATCAGTATAATCGACATTGTTATTAATAATATTAACAAAACTATAGGTACAACTATTAAATTGAGAGAAATGTTTTGTTGAATTTTTGTGATGTATGGGAAATTAAAAAAAAAAGATAATAGGGAAGAATGAATATCGTTTTTTTTTTTATCGTATTGAGGTCTATTTTAGTGGAAAACAGATTGAGAATTTTACATCATAATTTATAGTTTAGAATGGACACACAATGCCATGACATTAATTTTGTTTATCATCCCTACTATATCCCATTCTATACATTCATATAGCTTTAATTCACACTTTATTTAATCCTTCGACTTTATTCCGGTATAGTATAGTTTTTCTGGTACCTATGTATATATAGCAACAGTATATCCGATATCTATACAATAGTTATGATAATGGTTGTTATTCATGTTTTAACATTATTCATGTTTATTATAATTCAATAATTTTTATATCAATTTTTTTTTAGCTACAAAATGTGCTTTATTCTACAAAAATATAAACTAAATAAATATGTAGTACTCTCTATGGTGGTTGGTAGATTAAGTAGAGCTTAATTTTGATAAATGGTGTGTTTTATTCAATCAATAACAAAATCGAGCAATTTATATCTAGACGAACGCCTTCCCACCTCAATTAGAAACTGAGTTCTCAGGAAAAAAACTGAGACTTTTGTTTTTTAGAAACTAATACGAGCGACTTTTAAGAATCCAGTAGTCACCAAAAAAAAAACAACATTAAATAACTAAAACTGGTAACAGAACCATAATATTACGAAAAACAACACAAACGTCACAAAAGCGTAAGATCACCTTCATTTTTTTGTCCGAGGCAATCTGCGGTGAAGTCGTTATTTTGAATCGAAAACTGTTCTATAGTGGAATAATTGTGGAGCGCTGTTTCCATCTCACGCCATAATGGTCTGATAAGGTACAAGTCAGGACTATTTAAAATCAGTACACAGTAGTCTTACATTCATTTCATACTGTTTTTAAAATCTTACCATGCAGTCAGGTGTTCCATTACTGGTAACCAGGATTCTTCTCAAATCCCCTGAACAAAGTAAAGCTTCCTTATACGTCTGGAAGACATACTCCAACAGATCGTGACTGATTCAAGGAATTTCACTTTTCTTTCAAGATATTATGGATGGAATGTCTTATGTTTCTTATGAATAACTCGAGTTCTACTATCGACAACTTCCAATCTAAAGACTCATAACTCAACTGTATTGCTTTCCACTGCTGAAAAGCTAGCCTATTTTTTACAGTAATTTTTCTTCAACAGCATAATTTGAAGCTCTTTTGATTGTATTGCTAAAATTATAGAAAATACATAGCACATAGTTTGTTGAATATTTTTCAAAATAATGATTTCGATTGGTTTGCCAACTCATGATGGGAAGCGGCTTGTATTCAATAAACTTCCTAAATTTGAATTTCATTCTATCCGTTATTGTTGTATTTAGATTTATGCTTTCAATATCACACAGGCTGGACCACGTTAGAATTTGCTGGTCTATAGTTTTAATTCTGGTTCTAGTTGAGAAAAAAAAACGCACTCGAAGATCTAAAGTGTGATATCTAGAGAACCTTTTGGAATCCTCAAGTGCGTTTTTTATTCCTCTTCTAGGGCCAGATCAGGAGAGTTTGAAGTGGTCCATCCTGTACATGTTAGCATTTTATGTACACTTTTATAACATTTTTTCTATTTTGCGTCTATAATAGCGTTGTTAAGGTAACAATAGGAGTGCTTTCAATTTCAAAGGGCCAATTTTTATCAAAAAGGGTGCAAATTAGAAAAAATAGTATAAAAAACTCGTTTCAAAAGACAATTCCTGCACTCGACCATTGAAAAACTCGCGCTGCGCGCTCGTTTTTTAAACTTGGTCTCGTGCAGGAATTGTCATTTTTTGAAACTTGTTTTTTAATGTACTATTATATGTCGAAGTAAATAAATGTTGTAAAAATTATATAAATTTATTAAAATAGAAATAGGCATGTCCATTAATTATTATCATTATTATTATTATTATTTTCAGTCATATCACACGCTATTTACATAGTTTCTACCTGTTGTTAGTTGAATGTTATTTTAAACGTTTTGCATGTTTGTTACTTTCGAATATATATGCAGTCTCGTTTATTTAAAATAATTCAAATCTATTTTTCCTCATTTTTATTTTATTACTAACTAAGTTTATTACTAGAATTAAACAACAACAATGATAATGACAATAATAATAATAATAATAAAACACACCCATTTCTCTACCCACATGTGTGTAATATCAGTAGTCCATGTTCACATTATAGTATACAATCATTGCCCTGATTAATGCCAGCAAGGTTACCACAACATTAATAGGATTTAAAATATTCAAATTAATTCCACACAAACAATAATTACATTTGCAAGTGAACTCGCCTGTATAAATTTTGTTCGTTCTCTCTTCATAATATTCATATCTATATGTGTAGAGAAGTATTTGGATAAAAAAGATATTAATAGTTAATATAGAAACAAAGAACAACAATAAAAATTTATTCTGTAATCAATATTTATATGTAATTTTTAATGAAATAATTAGTTGTACGCAAGTTTTAACATAAATTTAAATTTAATTTATTACCTTCGAAGCATCATAATAATAGTAATGGAATTTATTGTACAAAAAAATGCAATTTACGAAATAAATTTATACAACAATATAATTTTCCGTTTCGTGTTGCTTACCAATTCAACAATCAATATGTCACTAGTATTTATCGATTAGAATGGTATTATCCCAGTTGGATGTATTTTCATAACGTGCTTGGTATTAATTGTTTCAGGATTGAATACAACTATTGTACAAATGCTACGACCATACCACATTAACTTATAATATAATATAATATAACAACAACACACCCTTCGAAATGCTTTAAATCTTATCATTCATTATTATATTTGCGACTATAGAGAGAGAATTGCAAAACAGAATCAGTCAAGTGTCCAAAGCCAATTTAAATAATGAGCAATTCAATTTTCAATTCGAATGAATTATGTCAATTGGAAATTATAATCATGATTATATTGATACTCAACTTAGGCAAGACACCCGGTATATATTCCTGAACAAAACAATCTTTGACGTTAGAACTACTTTCTACGGTATTATTTATGATTATTAGTAGTCCAATTTGAAAAGTAATGGAAAAGAAAACCACACCTATAGTTATTATTCTCAATAATTCGATTTTTCCTGAAAAAACTTTCTCATTTTTTTTTTCGATATAATTGAAGTTGTTAAAATTGAAATTATTATAATTTTTTGTTTGTTTGTTCTGTTTGGATTGATGTTGAATATACGAAATACGTCTAGACAATCTATTTGGTACTGTTATTTTAGGCCCTTCTGAATATTCAATGAAAAGTTAAGTTCACCTTTTGCTCTCTTCATATAAAATTCCATGAAACTAATTTCCAATTTGTTCTCTCCCTTTATCCATTCTTGTTATTTTATATTTATGAATTCTTTCTATTTTCAATACTTACATTGCCTTCTTGAAAAAAAAAATATATATAGAGACAATTTTCTGTAGTTTGTTGTATTATTATTTCTGTTCTTTTTTTGCTCGATCAAAGGAGCATGTAAGTGACAGTTGGCGATAATGATGATAATGATGATTGAGGAACACAAGAGCGAAAAATAATATTTGCTTCTTTTTTCTGTTATCAAAAGAACAAACACATAAAATAAACGACCAGTAACTATAAACATTTTTGTTTCGTCTCTATATATACGAGGGATGATCCAAAAGTAATGATAATCGGTAACAAATCAATACACATGATCCATTTCTTCTCCAATGCGCAAATTAATTTTGCAAATAAACTATTTTGACTCGCCCAGAAATGTTTGCCCGTGAGCTACTCCTTAGATTGATGGGTGTTCAAGTACTTCGGAACCCGTTACTCGAATGGTATCGATGGTAACTTTGGCTTTGTGTGAGAGTACGCTGTCCTAGTGAAACGGCACTCCAGTTTTTCGATGGCTTACTCCTACAATCCTCTTATTTGCTCAAAAAATGGACGCTATAACTTTTTACATGGAGCTTATTTTGACTT
>JAZBGX010001382.1:5569-18826 GCA_037414775.1 Zonitis immaculata
ATATATATATATATAGGTAATGTATTTCGTATTTGTGATCAATACTCACATAAAGATAACAATTGGACATCAAGTTCTCGAGAGAGTTCCAATTCTCTCGTCTATAATAGTATTCAAAGGTATCAGTATGATCTACTGACAAACCGACCAACTGCTCATAATACCATCTGCAACATTTAGTGCATTTCCTTACGTCATCATCTTATTCTTCCACTATTTTGACTTTTCCAAGTAGATTTTTTTTTAAGTTGAAGATACCTTTCATAATTGTAGTTGCTTTATCAACAGAGGCTTAGCAACGTGGCACATAAAAAAAAACAAGTAATTGATGAGAAATAGTTGAGTATTGTACGTATTCTACGTATTATAATCTTTATATATTCATTTTTTTCTAACTGAGCTAAGAGTCAAGCCAAGTCGTACCTATGCCCTTCGCGTATACTACATAAATTTTATTAGACCTTAAAATTTTTACTTTTATTTCAAATAAATGTCGATCTTATCAGAAAACATTTTCTTCTACAAATCTTTATAATTTTTTTTTTCAAAAAAGTTTCAATTTCCGGCTAATTTCCGTTAAAGTTCTGTTGAGAAAATCTTTTCTTTTTTGTTTCAATTATATCAAAACTAGATTTCGTATTGCCACCCTCTATTGTTCACAAGATCATGAATTTTATAAATTTCAAAAAGTTTTAATCAGCTTAATTTTAATGTTTGTTGAATGAAACAGTATCTTGTTCAACAATCTTCACGGAAAGTTGAAAATCTCGTGAAAATTAAATTCCAACAAATCAATTCACATCAATGTAATAAAATATTAATTCAAATAATTTAGCGTTTTTTTCCGGATATTCGGTTGGCAAGAATGTAATGGAACACTTGAATCAATGCAAACTTTGTATTAAATATTTAAACCAAGTCTAATCTACAATGTAATCATCTTAAGGGTAGAGATGGAATGCTATCGAATCAAAAATGTTGAGTCTGGGAACTAAAAAATAGTTCGTGGTTACATTTGATATAGTAGTATAGTTGCGTCAGTTGACAACGAGAAACAGAGGCTATATGCGGTCAAGTTCTATCGTATAGTAACTGGAATTTGATGCGTCTTGGCGTAGAGAAGCTCCCAGAAGAGTATACCTTACACGTCCCAGAAACAGTTGAGAAGAATTTTACGGTAATGGGAGTTTGGTTGTACTGAGCTGGCGAGTCATCCCGACAACAAATACAAAAAAAAAACTACGTGTCATTTTTATAGACACTGTAACTCCCATATTCGGTCACTAAATGTGCTCAAAAAAATATTTGCGAAGGAACGCTTGAGGAGAATCTGGTAGATTGATATATCGTGCCGTTCTGGTAGCCTCTTTTCATCGCTCTATAGTTTTTTGATAGCCAATTGCATGCACAAGATTTTCGAATAGTTGTGTGAATACAATTGCTGTCATCGCAAAGATTTTGTACCAATGGCTCACAATCAAGTGGCTGGTGGTGCTCTGACGTCAAAGTACCATCACTGCATTGATTAACATTTCATCAAAAAATATGACAACATTTCTAACAAATCGCAATTTAAATTCAATTATTGTCTAATAAACTTGTAATTAACGAATGAATCGCAATAAACCAGCGATCGATTTAAATAAATCCATTGATTCTATTCGAATTGTTAATAATCCTGGAAATCGTGAATTAATTAGAATCAACAACTTCCTAGAATTCGTTTTCCTCCATTTCCATTTAGAAATAAATTCAATTTTTTGTGTTGAAAAGGAAATTAGGTTTTTTTTATCAACAGTAAAAGATAATCTTCCGGGATATATTTATTATCGATAGCAGGATTATATTCTGATATAATATAATAATGAAAATGCCCATTTATTGTTTGAATCTTTAATAGTCAGGAATTTCCCGGCTACCATTGTTTCAAATCGATTTTCCAAAATTACGCATTTCATATAGAAACGGTTTTTATTTGTTGAACAAAAAATAATTGTTCCAAATCAAAATTGTAAAATTCTGTTACATGTATGTTTAAAAGAAAATTGTGTGGTTTGAAATTAAATTTTATCGATTTGCTATGCCAAACATTCACAATGACATTTCAAATTGAAATCGTCAATGTTCGTTTTTTTGTTATCGATGTGAATTCTTGTAGGAAAATTCTTATTTTTTATTGCAAATAATAGAAGAAAAACTATATTTTCCGGAAATATTAATATATCGATAAATTTATGTATATGTTGTTTGTTTTTGTTTTTGTTTGTTTGCTAGATATTTATAAGAAAATAGCAATTATTGTATTTTTTTTGGTCTTCAATTCTACAATTTGAGTTGTTGTTGATAGGAACGGTCACGTAATCAATACGTTGATAATGGATAAAGTTTTACGTTACTTGAAACAATTTTTTTCCGAATATGTACTTAATTCGAAAATATTGTCAAGGAAGAAAATTGCACATCACTTTTATTATTATTATTATTATTATTGTATCAGAATTTGATTAATGGACAAGATTGAAGAAATTCCGATAAACAAAAATTACAAATAATCCGATAACCAAATTATATCTGGTATCAGAAATTTCCCAATTTAAATTTTTAATTATAATCGATAAAGATTTTTTGTTTTTTTTTGTATATTTCCAAACAGAATTATTTTGAATATCGATAAAATTCAAATTATTCAAATTAGTTCTGTTAATAAGTCTGTCTGCCGCGAATATATTTCGATCGACATCAATAAAATCGAGTAATATGGTAATAAACTCGTTGTTTTTTTATTTCTAGTATAGGGAAGCGTGGGGTAATTGGCGCTACATGAGAAAAAACAATGAAAAAATATATTTTTCAAGCTTTTCCACTTGTTTCGATATTGGTCTACAGGTGTTACTCAATAATATGTACAGGGTGGTTTTAACAGGAATAACGTATATACAGAGCAGATAGAGAAAAATCGACTAAGGTGTCATTGGATCGATTTTCGAGAGAATGGTGCAAATCGCATCACGATATGTTTGATGATAACGGTGATACAGGACGTTTGTCAAATTTTCATCATTCCGAAATGTGCACATAAGTTTTTTATTTTTGAAAATAATTCGAATCTGTAAAAACGTCCTGCAGGCACTTTTCCAAGCACAATGCATTGAGGATTCTGATTTTTTCTAGAGGGGCTCATTTCTCCAGAAAAAAATTAAGTTTTATTTCTTTATATAGTTCATTATAGTCGCAAAAAATTCTCATTCTTCGCATCAGCAGAGATTGTGGCTCGTTTTTTATACTCCACACTTTTGTACTTTTCTCAGTGAAGTGTACAAGATCCTTTATACCAGTGTAGGAGCATTCAATTGTCTCTGCTAGTTCCTTTGTCATATAACGCAAATTTCTGGACTTGACATACCAATTATACCATGGTTCTATCAGCTAGTGTATTCAGTAACTTTGTGTTCGACAAGTGAGTTTATGAAATTCGATTGGGTGTTGCCGACCGGAATTTGGTAACAAAGCAAGAGAGCAACATATTTCAGAATAAATCCATTCTGAACAAAGTATAATGACCATCGGCTCTGACACACAATCAGAGATCTATCAAAGCACTGATACTACTACAAAATGAATTATGCTATGTCAAATCAATCAATTTGTTGAAGGCTAATGACAATTCTCGGCCACATATCGCGCAATTCGTACAAAAAATATATTGAAGTTTAGAGTTCTACCGTAGCCACCATAATCATCAGAACTGTCTCCAACAGATTTCAAAATTATTTCGAAAAAAAAAATTAATTCAAGAATGATCACTCTCTCAAAAACAGCTTCTGCGTAGATAATCTCTTTAAACGGGCACAAGTACTCTGATAAATCTTTGGCTGCTATAGACCAAAGAAGAATCAAATTATCCAGAAAGAAATTATTTGTTTCCTTTGATGACCCATTCCAATCGGCAACTCGATATGCATCGACATAATTTTTGTTTTTCCGATATTTTCCATCAGAAGCTTTACTGGAATTTTGTCTCGATACTTTGGTAGTTTTTCTACAAATTTTCTTTGCCAAGCTTCGATTTTTCCAACATAATTTATAAATTCTTTATTTAATGTTAAAGAATTTATTAGTAATTTTAATCTTTTTTTCTTACCAATTTTAGTCGGCTGTGGGTTTTTTGTGGAATTTTTTCAAGCTTCCTGTGAACATTACCGCAAACTTGATCACCAAGTAGTTTTGTATCCAAAGTTTTATATTATGAAAAAAATATATATGAATTTTACAGGAGAATTTCGATTTTTCTCTACTGAGAAAAATTGAATTGAAAAATAAAAGTTTCGAAATTTTCTCTCTAAAACTGGAATTTTTTTGAAAAAAAACTCGTGGAAAACAATTTTATAGATTAATCAATAGCTTTCTAGATTTGGGAAACTCTACTTTCTATTAAGTTGCTGTTTCATTAGGAAATGTTTGGTGTTTTTTTTTAACAAAAGTTTTACTTTCCCATCATAATCCATCATTGAATTTTTTTTCTCGACGAAATTTCATTTTCTATAACTAATTGTTAGATTTTTATTTCTTTCAACTTTTTGTCTCAAATAAAAAATCACTTTTATGATTATTTGACTGTATGTAATTTGAAAGTGTAATGCAATTTCCATCATCCTATTCTTTTTTTATTTTATAGAACGTTTTTATTATTGCCAATTATAAAAATTACAGCAAAAAGTTTAAATTAGTTTCACCTTTGATGTTCAAGAATAATTAACTACAATTAAAAATTTTACACGTTTTATTTTTTACAAAAATATTGAATTATCCAACTATAGTTTTAACTCTCGATTTAACAAATCAAATAGCGTTTTAATAATAAATTTGCAATTGTAGGTAAGTACTCGAATTAACAATTATCTTTAATTATTTATATAATTTTCGAAATAAAAATTCAACACTATGATCGATACTGGAATGAACATTCGCTAAAAATACAAAGAAAACTGATTAGTCTCTCATCTTGTAAACAAATCCGATAAAGTGATTTAAATATAATTGAAGTGACAATATTACATATTAATGTAATTTCCAGGAATCATCCAGAAATAACGAAAAAAAAGCCCCAAAGTTATCGATTTACCGGACCAAAAGCTGTGTCGAAATGTCTATCTGAGTAAAAAAAATTTCTACTTAAATAGATTTAGTGACTTTACCTTTCTTTGTTCGGTACGAACAGACTTTATTATAAAACATGTTTATTTTTGTAATTTTCTACATATGGTTTCTATTTATTCTTCCTATCCTACCATTTCCTACTCAATACTTTTTATATTTTCCCGACTCATTTTCTCTTGTCATTTCTATAGAAATTGTCAATAATTTTTTGTATTTGATAGAATTTATTTCCATTTGAAAGTACAAATAGACTTTTTGCAACCGATTTGAATTTTTGCACCCATAAAATTTGTTCGATTCACAATCAAACATCTTAAACTTTTTGCTCAATTGAATAAATAAAAAAATAACAAATTACACCCTGTTTGTTTTATAGCCCTCTTTATATTCTTTCATTTTTTCCCCTTCCTTACAACGACGTGAAAATTTATATCGTTGTTATTTAGAGAACAGCTTATCGATCAGAAATAAGTGAAAAACTAGTGCCATAAAAGTCTATTCCCCCCTTTTACACCATTGGACATGGCAAAGTGAAACCTGCTGAATTTAAATCAATGTACTTCTACCTCAGAGCTATGAACACTAATAGTTACAAATTCGCTTTTATTGCAATCGTTACATTTAATCGACAATTGCAATGCGCTTACGATACTCACTAGTTTCTCATTAATTAAATTATGCTCAGTTAATTTCCATATAACATCAACGAACCTTAAAGCATGTTAAGTACTATATTTTAATTTACGAATAAATTCGATTATACAAGACAAAATAAACGCCATCTAGGTTAACGGTCATGAATTAATATAATAGGCGAATCGATACGGTAGTGTTCTATTTTTGTTTGTTTTTTTATTTCACAATTTTTTTTTTCTGTGAAAGCTAAATAATAGAATTGCTTTTGAATGAAATTAATCGTCAAAATAGAAATAACAAAAAAAAAAAATAGAATCGCATTGAAACGATATTATTCGTTGCCAAATTGAATTCGAATAGTGCTTCAAGTCTTTATTCAAAATATCGATATAACAGAATTGATAAGCCATATATGACTATATTTGAAATATTGTAATTGTATTGAAAAATAATAATAATAATAATATAATGTTGTAGTTTTTTTTACATAGATTTGCTGGAAAATTCTGTTGATCTTGATACTGTATAGCTCAAACCGATTGTTTCTTTTGTTAAAATAATGTCAAGACCCAGATCAGAAAAAGTGGAAAAAGTATATAGGGTGGTCGAAAAATGATGATAATCAATAAATAAAGCTCAATGTTTATCAGCTAAAATACGTAGACTCCCAAAAAATCAATACACTCACTCCATTTCTCCTCAAAATTACAAATTCCTTCTATGAAAATCTTTTTCTTGACTCTCCCAAAATGCTTGGTTATTACCTTCAAACTTCTAGTCTCTGAACTGCTCCTTGAGCCGGTGAAAGCGATTCGAGTCGTTATGAACTAGATCTGTAGTGGAGAATGAGATAGATATTCAAATAATTCGAAATACCCTCCTTGAGTTGCAGCCATCATGACTTCCGCTGTGTATGCGGTGATACACATGAAACAGCAATCCAGCTCGCAGTTCGCCCCGCCTTTCTCCTGTATGGCTTACCTCAATCTTTTCATTGGGTCAACTCAGTGAAGGCTTTTAATAGTGGCTACCATAAATATTTCCTCGTCATACGAAAAAAAAAAATGGACACCATAACTTTTTGCGCCGAGCTTGTTGCTTTGAATTTCTTCAGTGTCGATGAGGACAGCCGTTTCCAAGTCGTCAATCAAAATCAAATCGAGTCGAAAATGTGTCTAGATCGGCCTGATAACATTCAAGAGTTACTTTTGTATCTCTGCTCGTTTCTCTTTTATTTGGCGGTTAGTATTCTGGGAGCCCAACGTGCAGCCACCTTGTTCATGTGAAATCATTTCTGAAGATCTTCTGAACACTTCCATATGAGATCTTTCAAATAAATCTCTAATGGTCACTCTTCAATCAGCTAAAACTTTTCGACTTCATTCACATTCTCCTTGTTGTGGGATGTGAATGGTCGTGCTTCGCGATGTTTCTTCAGTGGATGTTCTGTCTAACATTTAGCACTAGCGTACAGCTGTAGAATGTAGAGGGTACTATTCCCCAATGCTCTAACCAAATCGGCGTGCATTTCTTTGGTAGCCATTCTTTTCAGGTAGAAGTATCCGATGGCGGCTCTAGCTTCGTTCTTCTCCATATCTGTGTTAACTCTCTGATTATCTATATTTAAACGAGCATGGTTCCATAATATGAGAGTAAAGCTCGCTACACTATTTCTTAGAAATCAAAAGTTTTCCATAAAATTGGGGATATCCATAAACGTATTTGATTTTTATTGAACTTTTTCTTTGCTATCGGAAGATTTTTTCCTGTATTTCAACTTTCACCTTATGAAAATTGTATTTTCCAACATTATCCATCATTTTCCATTACAGCTAATAAGATTTGATGTAGTGGTTTCTTTTTTTTTTTCGAGAAAAATTGGCTTTCATAATTCTTGCATATTTGGTGATGGAATTTTCTTATTTCCGAATCCCTCTGTTTCTGAGAAAAATCCTAATAGGTATATTTTCTAAGGTTTCAATAAAATTGGATTTTCATGAAAATATTTTATTTTTACAAATAATTATCCATTTGAATTTCGAAATATTTTTTAGTTTCTTTATAAATAAATTTTGGAAATTTTATTTTGGCACAACAAATTATTTTGATTTTCTTCTCTACAAAATTATAATGTTGTGATTTCGAATTTTCCAAGAACATTCAATTCCATCAGATTTTTTCTAGATTTTTCTTACAAAATATTCAGGAGTCTCCAAAATCGTTTGATCTCAGTCAAGTTTTTTTAAATTCTTATTTATATTATTTATTATTTATGAGAAATACAAAGAAAATAACTGCTACCTTTATTCGAATATAACTTGAATCCGTTATGGGATCGATAAAGAGATGAAAATCTAAGCACAAAGATAAAAGCGAACCAATTGTATATGTTCTACTAACAAACGAATCTCCTCTTTCATTCATTCATAGAGTGATTTTAATTTACCTAATTGAGATGAGAATTGTATTAATTCACAAAATAACAAAAGACTTTATTGGAAAATTCTACTATGAGCGGTTCAAACATCGTCCGTTTCAATGCTACATAAATGAAATTATTTGACCAAAAAGTGATAATGGTAGCAATAAAATGAATAGGAAAGAGTGCTTTTTATATTCTAAATGGATTTACAAAGAGCACAATTTTGTTTTTATTAGAAAAATTCTATGATAATAAAGGGAAATTGTGATTATTCCGGAGGAATTATTACTTTCTATTTTTTTCTCAAATTCGATTCTTCACTAAACAAAATGCTATTACAGTAAAACCTCCTTTAACAGACACTTCCAGTGGCCGAACTCCTCCAACGATCATAACTAGACCGACTTCATACTGCTATTACTATTTATTATTAAAAGAAGAAAATCTTTTCTTGGATGGGCACCTATGAAGGTCAATTATTGATGCCCGGAACTTTGCCG
Source organism: Zonitis immaculata (assembly GCA_037414775.1). NCBI lineage: Eukaryota > Metazoa > Arthropoda > Insecta > Coleoptera > Meloidae > Zonitis > Zonitis immaculata. The sequence continues at coordinate 14,285 of JAZBGX010001382.1, forward strand.
TACGAGTTAAAAATAAGCTGATATTCTGAAAAACTTCTAGGAAATATCTTTTCCGAACAAGAACTTTTCTTGGAAAAATTATTCCAAACTTATCCAGATGAACGTAATCCCTTAGAAAAACAGTTTCACAACAAAAAAAAATCCTTTATTTCTTATACGCCGCTTCATAGAATACTGAAACAATAGTAGAATGGTATATTCATACATTTTATTTCACAATTATCAATATAGCACTTGAGATAGATAGATAGATGAATAGATATGGGTAGAGGGAGCGATGGACTGAGCTTTTGAGGGATAAGAGAGCAATAGAGTAATGAGCCAAATGTTATCGAATTAAATCAAAGAATAAATGACAATATACTACAAGAGGCAGGAAGAGAAAGAGAGAGACATTAAGAGAAGGAAAAAAGATAGAAATATTGAGAGAGAAAAATAGAGTGAGCGATAGAAAAAGGTATTGAGAAAAACAGAGAGAGGGTGATATAAGGGAGTGGCAAAGTGGGGTAATAAGTCAAGATAAAAGGTGAAGTGTGAGAGAATGAGTAAGAGATAAAAAGAGAAATTGTTAGAGAGGAATAGGAAGAGGGAGTTATAAAGTGAGATAGAGAGGGGGTGAATAGGTGTGGAGAGAAAGAGAGAGAAAGGAAAATGAAAGGGTAGGGATTGAGATAGATATGAAGGGATAAGAAAACTGCGGGGAGAGAGATAGAATAATTGAGAGATAGACAAGTGAAGGGATAAAGGTAGATAGATAGATAAGCAAAGACAGAGGGGGGTAATGATAGAGAGATGGATATTGAAAGAGAGAGTAAAAGAGATGGAGAAAAACAAGAGGGAGAGAGAGAGAGAGAGAGATTGGCAGAAATATGAAGAGACGTGCCAATTCATAAATTTGTTGGATAAAATTTCAGTCAATTGAAAGAGTTTAATGAACTTCCATTTTCTAATGTTTCTCATAATCTCTATTTAGCGGACAAATAATCAACCAATCAAATACAGTCACGAAATAATTCTAATTAATTAATCGATGAAATTATTTATTAAACAAGGCCTCTTTAATAAAATTTCCATTAGCATTTATGACATCAGTCGTAGATTAATTGAAGCTTTTAACTAATTGATTAATTATAAATTTTGATTTTCAGAATTAATTAAATATTCATTGAAGATGTGAAAATTACAATTTCCAATATAATGGATAATGATAGTAATAATTTAACAGAATCAATAATTCCATCAACAAATTCCAGTAAAGACGACTTATCAATTTTATATCCATCCGAATTAATAATTCCAATAACCGTAATATATGGTATAATTTTTATAATTGGTGTCATTGGTAATGTTAGTACGTGTATTGTGATAGCACGTAATAAATCGATGCATACAGCAACAAATTATTATTTATTCAGTTTAGCCATATCAGATATGTTATTATTGGTTAGTGGCCTACCACCGGAAATGTATCGTATATGGTCACCTGAAAATTATCAGTTTGGTGAGATCTTTTGTGTATTACAAGGTTTCGCTGCCGAAACATCAGCCAATGCTACTGTATTAACAATAACAGCATTCACTGTTGAACGTTATTTTGCTATTTGTCATCCATTTCTATCGCATACAATGTCGAAACTATCAAGAGCTATACGTTTTATAATTGCTATATGGATTGTAGCATTATGTTTAGCTATACCACAAGCTATACAATTTGGTGTTGAATATGAATTTAGAAATGGTGTACAATATAGTCGTTGTACAGTTGTATCCAATTTTTTCCAACATGCATTCGAAATTTCGACATTTGTATTTTTTGTTGGACCAATGACATTAATTACTGTTTTATATATATTGATTGGTATACAATTAAGAAAATCGAGAAATATAGCATATACTGAAAGACCATCATTAACTAGTAACTGTGGTGGTGGTGGTGGTAATGAAAGTGGTGGACGATTAAGGAATAATGCTGCTCAAAATCGAGTTGTCAACATGTTGAGTGAGTAGAACTTTTATTTATTTATTTCCTTCTAAGATAGATAAATTTTAAATATAGTCGAAACATAATAACAATAATACAGGATGGTCCACCAGAGGCTTTCCTGTTCTCTTAGGAACTCTGGTTCTAGTAGAGGGAAAAAATGCACTCGAAGATCTAAAGCTTGGGAAATAGTCGAGTCTATTTTTTTTCGCATCCACTAGACCAGGAAACCTCTGGTGGATCAGCCTGTACATGCTTTCTATTGCGAGTCATTCAGTTTCGACTATAATTATTCCCACAACTTAAACAAATGAAAATCTCAGGGATTGTTAGAATTATGTCGAATGGGTTTATCTTCCTAATTTTAACCCTCATCATTATCATCTTAAGCCAGGTTAGAGTTCTTGATAACTAAAGAGCGAAGATATTGACGAGCATCTAATCGAACACTTATTCCATGCTCTAGGTATTCCAATCCAACATGGTACACTCATGAAAAATAAATAGTGAGGTAATAAAGTAGACCATTGAGGTGTAGATCGTAAAGTCACAAGATTGTACCAACCACTTCTCTGGTCCACTGTAATTATACTATTTACACTGAAATGAAATATATCGCTTGCTTCTATGATAATACAAGATCGTAACGTGGATGCTCGCTTTAGGAACCGAATATCCGCTTTTCAGTGATAACCGAATTATTACAACAACAATAACTTTTTGTTGTTGTCTCTTTCCCGCACAATTGTCCTCCTCGACTATGACGCTCGTTGTGGCAATTTTAGTAACTAAATTCTTACAACATAAGAGTTTACCCCTATTACTACTAGTGTCAAGACCTGTCTATAAGTCCATGATTCTGACTCAAGTAATTCTTGATATTTTCTCATCGACTACAAGTCTGTTCAAGCTGGGTTTAATATTGAATATATTCTTTCTTAAGTCGTTTTCAATATTGGATTAATTTAGAGTTTGGAAAATGAAACAATTAGTTTAGATACTTTTCTTAAGGATGGTTAGAGTATGAATTGAGCAAAAGAAAATGTTTTATGGATTTCTCTCAAAATTCACAGAGAATCTTTAAACTTCACTTAATTTTGAAAGCACTCCAAAATCTAAAAGATATCAGGCTTTCTTGCGAGCTCTAATATTAAATTTCTCTATAAATCGTGTTTAATACTACAGACTAAGTTTGCGAAATAAAAAACTGTACTCAGTTTTGAGCTTGGTTCAAAAAAATGTGTTTTTTTGGGGGGGGTAACTTTGACAGGCAATTTCCCCACTATTGAGGAGAAAAAACAACGGATCATAAATTAACTCTTACTCTTCCTACACGTTTAGAGAAATAATAAGAATATCATCCCACCTTGATTGTAATTCAAATTGAATATTTTTTTTACATTGAGGCATCTCCAATAATGAGCTACTGAGAATATTTCATCTTTTTTTTTTTTAATATCTATTTTGGAGTTTTATAAGAGAAATATGGTTAATTTTTTTGCTTGGAAATAATTAGAGTTCTTCAACAGCTACGCTATTCAAGCTTCATTTCATTGGAATTATGATCGAAATTTCTATGGAATTGTGACATTTTGTGCGGTTGATAGTTGAATCTATCCTCGTCTATACTCTTTTGTTCATTTGATTGAACATAAAAAGCAATTCAAACTAAAACAATAAACGGCAAAGTTTCAAAGTTGTTTATTTTCTGTCTCTTAATGAGAAGATTTTTTCCCAATAATACATTATTTAAACGAGTATCATTTTTCAATAATAATAATAATAATAATAATAGACCTTCGAATATTTCATTTGAATCAATAATTTCTTGTGTTTTCGTATTTCATCCCGCACACGATCCTAGAATAAAATTAAATTGTAATTCGATACTGTTCAAAGTTTATACGTTTATCTCATTTTTTCAAACTTGACTTGATCCAAGGAAGAAAAAAAAACAGTTAGAGAAGATTATTGATCATTGAAGCATTAAAATTTCCGGATGCTTGAAATTTAAGATAACGAATAAATTCGAATTGTGATCATAAGCGAAATTTCACAAAAAAAAAATATATATAGATTTGTAGGCCTGGCGCATCCACCATATTTTTTAATTATAGAATAATACCAATAGCTTTTCATTACATCATTCTCGAAGAATAATTTGGATAGAACAAAGCAATTGTTTTATTTTTATTCATTTTCTATATTTTCGTGATATTTAAATTTTACTAAAATTTATGTCGAAAGTTTTCGCAGATAATTCGATGAAAAAAATAATCTATTGAATTTTGAAAAGAGGATGTTCGAAAGAATTCCAATATCGAATAAAATACAAATAAAGAACCAACTGGATTGAATTATTTGCTCTTGAAAACTATGGAAAATCAATTTTTTATTCCAAACTTTATCGACATATAATATTAGTCAAGTTTTATGTTCAATGGATAAGCCATAGAATCCTCTCTTGAGATTATATGGAATTTCTAGGAAACTTCCCTTAAAATTTGTTGAATAAATTATAGATTTTCGGGGATGATGCTCTAGTTTCAGTTAAATTGCTG
>JAZBGX010001383.1:6499-18817 GCA_037414775.1 Zonitis immaculata
GAATAATTTCAGATTCTTATCTTGTATATTGGATAATTAGGGATCGTTTAGTAAGCTAAATGGTGTTAATAGAGAATTGTGTCATTTTAGGGGTGAAACAATTAAAACTTACTGACACCATGGCATTGTTAAGAAGTTTATAAAAATTTTGAGGGTGGTTTTATTTTATTTTTGTGTGTGTGGTGGTATTTATATGTATATATGTATATGTTGGGTTTTGTGGATGTAAAAAATATTTATAGGGACATTGAAAGGGGAGAGGCACAGGCGATCGATGCAGGAGCGTACAGGAAACACATCTCCTCCACCAAGATGGTGGAAACAAACAGAACAATACCTATGTGAACTCATGCGTACGAAAAATAATCTCTTCGAACAAAATGAAAAATGTAAAAAGCACATAGAAGCTTTACATTTTCTTTATTACGCTTCCTTTCACACACTCATACAAAATAATAATATATAGAGAAAATAAACGAGTTTGTCTCTAACAAATTATTCAAACATAACGTTAATCGATATTTCTATTATTGATTCTACTATAATAATATATCAAACTATAATCATTATCATAAATAAATGATAAGCCAAACTCATTTCGAGTTTCGTTTATCAAAGAAAATAGAAGAAGAGTTCTTATTGTATATTGGCATGCAGAAACTCTACGTATATTTATAATAAAGAAGCGGCTGTTGTTGTGTGTCGTGTGTTCGAAGCAAACAAACTGCGCCCCTTTTTTTGAAGAATAATCAATACACACACACACACACACGCACACATACATACAACTCTAGGAGGGTTGCATGAAGAAGACGGAGGAATGTTGACTTACAAGCGGACTATACAAACATCCTTGGTATATAGATGATGAGCCGCTAATTGACATTATTTGATCAATCAATTATTTTTATATTATAACCAATAAAAAAATTTAAAAAAAAAACAAAACAAAATAAAGTTATAATTTCGGTATATAAATCTATATATGTATAGTTGATGTTGTAATTCGATTTGTTATCGTCGGCGGTGCCCCTTTATTATTACAAGATTGTTTTATTATTACTTGCTCATTAAGAGGCGTGGGAGTGCGCGCGTTTTCTGTCGTGATCTCGTAAATTAAATTAATTACCATTTCAACAGGTGGTGGTTGATAAAAGTGAAAAAGGAATGATAAATAAATAGAAGAAAAAGACGAAGATGACAACAATAACTACAACCGACAATAAACTATTTATTTATAAAAAGTTAAACAGAGTTCATTTCCATTCTTATTATAAACGATTAACGGTTGAATTAATTGAACATTCTTGTTTTCCGATTAAATATCAATTTTAATTTCGATTTTGTTCATTCCAACTATAATGATAACATAAAAATTTATTGAAAATCTATATCGATTTTTTTATAACAATGTATATATTTGAGTGTGATTGAAGACATATATAAAAGATACGACCGTAACGAGGAGTCAAGTTAATGGTGTGCTTTTGAAGAACCGATAGCAGCGAGGTGTTGACGATATCAGACCCATCCCCTATAAATATTTATTGAAGAGGGGGAGTGTGTTATAAGTATAGAGATTGTATAATAGCGGGTGCATTTTGTCATTATCAAATATCAACATAATTATATCAATTGGGCTAGATTATTTTTTTATTAAAATTTCGTCGATTATAAATTGATCCCAACTCTATAATTAATATTTCGAAGCAATTTAATTGAATTATATGGGCAATAGGAAAAGCACCTGTTTTATCCACATTTTAGGAATAAATTCTAAATAATTGTGAACAAAGACAATCGGTTGCTATAGTAAATATATCAACTAACCACACTATAATCAAACCTCATCAATACATCCAAATCAATAAGAGAGTGGGAGTGAGTGAGAAATATATGTATAGAGACTTGACTATAGGGGGTTGAAGATAAAACGTTTGCCTTCTGTCTAATAAATGCCACAATATATACCGATTACCGTCAATATATACCTACATATATATACATAAAACTATATAAATATAATAAGTATGTTTGAAGGTTTATATTTATATATTTTGAACATTGACAGAAATCTCTAGGGAGTGTATTGAGTTTTTGTGCATATGACAGGGTATAAACCGCCCTTTTGACATCAAAAGAAATCGCTTGGAAGTTGCCCAACCATAAACTCGTACGTCGAAGTTTTTTTAAATACATTCTATATTTTTTACGTTAAATTGAATTGTTTATATTCTAATATATGTTGGATATTTATGTCTAGTAGAAAGATTGGAAAAATACGGATGCAAAGATGTTTCTGTACAACTAAAAGCAATAAGTCTCGCTCTATACTACTATATACTCACTCTCTAGAGAGAAAAAAGAAGTGAAACGAAAGACGAAATAAAGTCGAGCGACTGCTGGTATAAATATATAGAAGGAATAGAGGGCTTGAATGTATGAGGAATTATTCCCGAATCAGCTCTATATAGCTATATGTATATATATATATAGTCTTGCTATATAGGAATAGCGAGGGTGGCTTAGAAGATGCGAGGGGCGAATGCGAACGCGCACCACACAAATCACCAGAGGAAATATATTATAATAAAATGAGATGTTGTATACCAGTCCACACACAAACACAAAGACATACACAACAACATCTCGCAGTTTTACCTCATTTTTACCAAAACGAAAAATAAAAATACTTGAAAAAAAAAAACAAACAAAAATTTAATACCATCCCAATAATACAAACCGTAATTTTATGAAAAACTTTCTTGATACGCTATATGCTAATTTTTTAGAAAAATGTAAAATTATATAACATATATATTTGAGTCGACAATAAATTATATTTGTTGATCGTGAATTTTTCCAAAAGATAAAAGCTTTTTGTATGGAAAATGAGTCTACCATATTTGAGTTTAGTTTTGGAATAATGGCAGACGCCCCGGCTGTAAGCACATGTGACGCCCCCTCCCCCTCTTATGCACCCTCTCTACAATATAGCGTCGACGACATCCACGTATATAATGCAAAACAGAGATAGAAAATTGTTTGAGTGGGATGTTAAAATTGGGGTGGTAGTGGTGTAGTGGTAGTAGTAATGGTTTGGGTGCGCTCATACGACGGAAAATGGCAAAGAAAGCCATCAGGGGAGTAAAGCAGATAGAAAAGAAGTAAAGGCAAAGAAGAAGAAGAAGAAAAAAATAAGATGGATTGATGGAAATGTCTTCGTGATTAAATTTGTTTTGCGCTATATACGTGTCTCATTCTATTACACACATACATATAGTCTTCAATCTCTTTAGATTCCGTTTGGGACAACTATACTGTTCAATATTCTGTTAAGTTAACGTATTTTCTCAATATATGTAGTAAGCCTTTCAATATATATGTATATACAGGAACGGAAAATAAATATATACGGCTAGATTCGCTGTTGCTTCCTATTTTCATTTGATGAATTGTATTGTGCTTGATTAATCCATTCCCAAGAAAGTTTCTATATATATTAAATAAAATACTAAGCAACGCCGCTTTTGATTTTATTATTAAGACAGCTTTGGAAAAATAACATCCATCTGTAACAATCTGTATATATATGGTGGATGGAATCGAATTTTCTATCAAAATTACAAGATTTGAATACATCAAAAATAATAATAATGATCAAAACCACATTGTTGTTGTTGTTGTTTGCATTTAAATTAAAATTTAATATGAGCTTTTCCCTTTTTTATTTTTATTTTTTTGGGATGAATGTAATAAAATACATTCTAAAAAGAAGCATTTCTTACAAACAAACAAAAAAGAGGAAAATAATATGGTTGGTATAGTGTTGTATTTCAGTATAAGAGACGTTTAAAGTTATAACCTTGCTATGTAGCTTTTCACAAAATTAATACCCACCGTTTCGTTGCATATAATAAAAATAAACGAAGATGTTTCTCTGAAAAACCAACCAGACTGTATATATATATACGGTAATTTATATAAATTTTTCAGGCATTATTATTACCAACAAACATTATAACGCTATAATATTTCGTTATAAAACACAAAAATAATTGAGTATAAGTCTCTTATATTGAAAAACAAACAACTAAAATACATATATTCAGTATATTCTTGACCTATCCCTATATAAACGCGCGTAATTTATGTAAATTTCGTTCTTACTCAATTCAGTTTCGCTCATTAGTTTGAGAATTTTAATTCCCCATTTATTTATCGGCTTGTTTTTTTTTTTAATCCCCGTCCTCTACTTCTTCTACTTCTTCGTTAACCTTGACATTCATTCCCCTAATTTTGGCGCCCCTTTATTCGATAACTAATTAAGTCGGTTAGTAGAGCATCGCACTTCCGTTATACTTATTAACTGATAATAATAATAATAATAATACACCCACAAAAATATTGGCCAAAAATTGGTTATTATTTTTTTTTTTCTAATATAGTGTTATATAACTGGTGTTGTTGATGATCAACGACTAACTAGAAATATGGTAAAGTCTAGGGGGGTCATTCTTTCGGTAAAAATCTTGTCAGTCACACCTTTATACCCTTCTGTTTATTAAATCTAAAAAAAAAATACATATACGGTTTGCAATTCATAAAACGCATCCGTCCCATATCGTTGCATATAATTATTTAAAAGGGTTCCTCTATCTAATATCTATCTATAAATATTTCTCGTTTTAAATGATGGGAAACACAGTATTATTGTACCGCTAGTTTTAACAACAAAATTACCATATATGCAAATCAATATTTTTTCTATTATACAATATATATATATATATGCGAATTGTAACTATTATAAGAAATTTGACGGTGTATAAGAATAATTCTATAAGGACAGCAGGTGAGAAAACACCCTTGATAATATTTTAAACTAACAATAAGAAATTATTATTTCATATTATCGAAGAGTACAGTAATTATCGCTGTTGTTGGTTTAAAAAAAAAATTAATTTATTAATTTAATTTGCATATTCAGGTAACTATTCGTTACATAATATGAAATAATACAATAATGGTATTGTTTCCTTGTACCGTTCATTTTTGCCACCTATGATCCCCGGAACTAATCTGCATATGCCCTCTTTATTATTATTATTATTATTATTTCGCACACAATATAACCGTTAGCAAAATTGTTATTATTTAATTAAAACAAATAATAATAATAATAATAATATTGCAAATAATATTTGTATTTATTGTTCAATATAATAACTGATATAACGTTTTGTGGAAAACTAAAATAAAATTTGTATTGAAACTTAATAACTGGTAATTATAATTTTTTTTTTTTTGTTTATTTTACAAAACAACTACTTTACTAATCATTAACCATATGCGAGATGGCTATTCATTACAAATGTTGAAATAATCCAACGTCAATCGGTAAATAATACAGCTGTGGTGTACTATTATTTTTTATGTTTTTAAAGTTGACTTAAAACATGTGGGAAATGTCCACCCATTTATTTTAGGGTTGAAAATAAAATGTTTCTATCCTCTTATTTTAATTCATCGTCTTCAATTTAAATATTTATTTTATATTATCTGAAATGCCACCTTATTTACGTTTAAATGTGTATTAAGGGACCAATATTGTATTGAAATTGCTTTATTTCAAGACGTACACAACAATTCTATAGTCGGATTTATAAATTTGTACATCCACATCATCTTCACTTGCATTAAGTTACGATAAAAATTTAATATGTTGAAATAGTAACACTATAGTATACGCATGTCAAACTTTATCGTAACTCAATGCCACTAGAGATAACGCAAAAGCAAAAATTAATTGAACCGACTATATATATATGTAATTACTTGGATAAACGAATCTCTGCATTCGCGTCATCAAATAATTGAGGCACATGCCAAATTTATGTCGTAACCCAGTGCAGTCTGTAAGTTCCTCTACTAGAGCTGGAGTTACAGACTGGCAAAGCTAGTACTGGAGCACCCTGTATATGTACAAAAAAATTGTGTGCTTATTTTGTGTAAGTATAATATTTTTGGAAGAGAAATGTTGGTAGAAAAATTGAATACCAGGTGAATAATGCCCGCAACATTTCCTGAAATAGACGTAATAATCTTTCTAGGGTGGAAATATTTACATTATTAAAATTTCAATTTGTTTCTCCTCTCTTCTTCTTCGTTTTCTTCTTGTACGTTCCATATATAACGTTCGTTCGTATATATAAATATTGTAATTTTCCAAAATTATATGATTTATTTTGCAAAATATCGAAATTCCGAACTACCTATATACAATCAATTGATTTTAGTAAAACAGTTTGTTGGAAGAAATATGTTGTGACAACAATAACAACAAAACATATACGAGATTGTAATCGAAACGAAACTGCCGAGAATTTACATTAGACTCTCGTTATTATTATTATTATTATTTCGACCAAACTATTTTCTCAAACGCTTTATCAGATTAAATTTGCTAATAGTAAATTGTGTAGAGAAACACTAAAAAAAAAGAAAAAAACACCCCCCAACTATATAGACGAATTAAAAGTAAAACAACCTAGTTATATAACAGTCTATTATATTTTTAAATTCCACTATATACTTGTATAGTATAATCGGGCGATGTTTTACATTATTTTCCTGCTTTTTATATTAAACGCAAACTAATTTTGAATAAATTTATTTGTAAATATTTATAATTCGTCACGTTTCCACAATAACGATTTAAATTAATAGAAAAAAATTTAATAAACATAAATCACGAGTTTCAACGTATTTTCTTTTTCTTTTTTTTTAATAATAAATACAACTATAGACTATATATATAGAAATATAGTAATAATGACACGAAAATAAAAAAATCCTCCACATAATTAATAAAAAACTTCCCCAAACTTGTCAACACTCTCTAATTGTGTGTATAAAAATTTAGAATTAAATAATAATTTTCCATTATATTATCATAATTTTCATGTTTAGTGTTTGTGCCTAACTATATATCTATATATATATATAAATATATAGATATATGTATATATAGAGCGCCCCGACGCCATTATGATAAACCATTCACGACACATCGACGCTGCGTTGTGACGCAGCGCACACACACATACACGCATACAAATGGCGGTGTTTGCTCTAAAATCGATTAAAGTTTGTTTTAACATAAGGGTAGTAGTGGAGGGGGGGGGCGGTGATGGTGGTGGTTCATATAGGGTGGTTTTATTATTATTTTTTGTATTGAGAATATATATAAGCTTGCACAATTTTTATATAGGTGGCGATTTTTGTTTTTCATTTAAATTTATTATCAATTATAATTCGATAATATGGACAACAAAATTTATCGTGTATGGCGAAATTTACGTATAGATATTCCATGCCAATTTTAATCAACATAAATAACATGAACAATTTGTTTTGCGATATTTATTATCAAAATGTAGAAATATACGAACGAAAATATATAAATAAATTATAAATTGAATGGCAACTATAGCGAATTTCAGTTTTATAGTCAATTATTATTATTTAAGAAATTTTGTACGATGGTAATCAAGAAATATTGATTTTTTTCGTTGAAAAATTTGAATTGGTAAAAAGCACATCGATATAATTATACAATAAAATTACATATTGCGAAATAATGATGGAATAATGCAATTAGTCGGTCGGTTTGTTACCACGTCTGCGAAGCTTTATCCTGATCTTGTTCTAAAATTAAATTAAGGCGTTCCTGTTCAGCTTTCATCATAAAATAATGTCATATAGCGTATATATAAATTTTTCAGGTTTGAATTTTATTCAAGTTACTACAATGATTCATAATTTTTTTTAATGATTGAAAACAGGAGTGGCATATATCTATAATATGCATTGATAATAAATTTTTAATGAATTTTATTTCACACACACGCCTATAGTATATTTATACATATATATGTATAATTTCACTTTTAATTATTTTTATAGTTATATTTTAAATAATAAATTAAACATGTACATTTACAACACCTGCAAAAATCGTATGCCAACATCACATAAATTACAATCTATATACCATATGGTTCATGGTATATAATATAGTTGAAGTAAAAAAGTAACAAGACTAATAAACAAAATTGTAACCTTCTCGTTATAAACGTTCATTCCGTTATAAAAGTATATCTACCTGAATATACATACATAGTTGGGCCCTCAAAATTCGAATATATCAAAACTTATTTCCATTTATGTTAATAAGTTGGATCATATAAAATTTTATACACGTAATAACATCAACAGAGTAAGCAAACGATAATATGCGGAATTGTAATAATAATTTATGATTTTCTCAATATTATATTCGAGTAAAATTGATTATTGGCTCAACATTGGACACTTGTGGCTTTTTATGGAATCGAATAAGTGTACAAAATATTTTACGTTGACCAATTTTCATTGAAAATAATTCAAACGGTAAGGCCCCCAGTGGTCTACTGTTTGTAGATTTAGAGTTTGAATCTGGTCAGGAGTAACTTTTTTCTTTTCATTAAACAACCCTTATTTAATCCATGTTAGGTCTATGTTTAACTAGTTTATGGCCTATAATAACATTTTCATATAGTAAAATGTAAATCGGTCCCTTATATAAATTTTAGTGTAAATTCTGTCGTCCCAACGTTTGTGCCGAAGGTATATGTAAATTGTGTCCTCAACCTCTAAATAGGATAGGATAAATTGCATTCCGATTACATGCTTCAGTTATTGCCATTGTTGATACATGTACACTTACAATTTACAATTAAACTTCGATAGCGGAGATTACCATGGCATGTCATAGTGGAGAGGCGTAGCTCTCACAGGACGTGACATTTCTGAGACAGTCATAAACCACTGAAGAGGTTCACGCAAAGAAACTACCCTGGAGTGATATCGTAAGTAGATCTCTGTGGTGTTGTAGAAGGTGATGTTCATATTTTGGTAACTTCACAAGAGAGTAAGGAAGCACAGGAGAAACTGGAGAAGTCCTTTCTGGATAGGGCAGTGAAAAGCGACACTGGCACTCCTACTTGCGTTTCCAGACTATATTAAGATCATAGGAGAAGCTTATCATACAAGACAAGTTCTTTCTCGGAAGCTAAATGCTTCCGTACGAACAACAAACATATTCGGATACAATCAACACAATTTTTATTGCTAAAAAAAAAGTTGGTGCGCAATTTACACCGATCCGTTTGGTCCAAAATGTCCTGCAAAACACCATCTCACGACTTTCATGTTCTGTTCGATGATAATTATTTTTGTTTTACTCGAGTAATGATTATAATGATAATTATTATTATTAATGTTTATAGGGAATCCTCCAATTTCTAAATGTATTTACGTTGTCCTGATGACGCTATAAAATAATCCTATAATTATAACATTTTAAAATATTACACTCATTACATCATGTGGTTTATAAAACTACTTATTACAACAATTTCATGTGATATTTACAAAAATTGAGGTAAATATATAGATATATATATATATACTTTAATTATTACAATTTTTTAAAATAACTCAATTTATTTTTTAATTATCATCAATTAAATTTCAGATTTCGCTATCGAATTATTGTAAAATTGACGGATATAATCAATTTTTTTCTTCTTCTTCTTCTAAAAATTGTGATAAGATCTGCAATAATAATTATTAATATAATATAGGAGTACTTATGGCAGAAACTGTAGGCCAGCCATCTGGCGGGTAATAGCTCAACCATTACGTAAGCTCTAAGCTCTAAAATTCTAATTAATCGAAAAATAATAATAATAATAATAAAAACTACAAACAAACAAAAAAGATTTAATGAGTGAACAAGAAATTTTTTGACACAATCAAGAATTAATGATGTACCACCAGCCAGGTGTTGTAATGGCCTAATTTAATAGGAACAAATTTATTACAACCCTAATTTTGTTCCTTTTCCTTTTTTTCTGTTTTGTTTTATTTTATTTTATTTTATTTATATAACAAGAAACAAGACAGTTAATGATTGAATGTCGTGTGTCGATTTTATTAAAATCGACCACAATTCGATCCAACTCCATTATATTCTATCATTATAAATAAGGATATTTTAATATGAATATTTAATCGTAACAAGAAAAAATCGAATCAATTTCAAATCTTATTATTGTATTACTTATTAATTTGTATAAAAATCTATATTGATGGTATTTTTCGGAAAATGTCCCTTTCTTATTTTATTATAATAAAGTTTGTTCCAAAGTTGTTTTGTAGTATTATTATTTTTATAACGATATAAACCCAGTAGTAGTTTCCTGTATCAATTTTTAAAACCACAAATTAACTCAATGGACATTTAATAATATATCCTTGTCGAAATTAATAGCCACACGCAACAGACACTCCTATAATCTACTCAACACAATTTAATGTTCCCTCGTCCTCAAAACTGATATCTTGACGAACATAAAAGGATACTACCCAAAAAAAAAAAACAACAAATAATAATAACAAAAATTAGTCTCTCTCTGTATATTGTCCAAGGGTAGATTGTCGTCAATGGTTGTTCTACAGACGGTTAATATAATCAAAAATTTATAGTAATAGTAATAAAACTATAAAATAAAATCTGGAATGCTATAGTTACAGATGTTTCGTGATTTTTTGTTTTGTTTTTGGTTTTGTTATGAGGATATTTATTCTAAGTGCTCTCAATATATTTTTTTTGTCGTCAATTTTGTCGTATTTGTTGGAATTTCAACACAAATTATCTATCATAAGATGCAGGTGTTCCAAACTAATTGTTGGAATTAATGAGTCCTATAACGACAACCCATATTTAAAATATTTTTCATTATTACAACATTGTATGTTATAATATTCAAGTTGTTATATTTCCAAGTTACAATTTAATACTTATATTTGTTATTATTATTATTATTATTATTCTAAAGCCAAGTTCTCACTAGAGAATAAAACCATTTTTTTTTATGTCGTCTTTATACTAATTGAAGCATGCTTCTGAAATCCTCTTATTAGAGTAACATAATTATCAAGACCTTAATATTGGTCTCTATTAATTAATAAGATTTGGGAACGGAGCAACTTGATCTGGATTCGCGTCTTCATCATTCTTGATATAAGCCTACCTACTATCATTATTAATTTATAATGATTTAGTTACACTTAAATTAGGTATAGTCTTAACTATTATGTATAAGGATAACCATAATGGCAATTCCAACTTTGGATAACTATTATTGATCAATTTACAAAATGTCAAAATCCAGTTCGTTCAAAAATCCCCAGAAAAATTGATGAAAAAATCATTTCTCTAGCTTTCGACCTAGCCCCCCTTTGTTTTATATAAATTTTGCTGAGCTCATAAAGCCGCTGTAACGACATCGACAACTTTTTTGGAATGTCTTTCAGAAGCTTTCCTTTGAATCGCCTCAATATCTTCGTAAAGTTCACCCTCTATAGAGATAGTTGTTTTAGGGAATAAATGAAAGTCTGACGGAGCCTGGTGGATGGTGATTATGTCGATCAAAATTATGAGTCGCTAAAAAGAAACCAACCACCAATCACAGTAGAATAAATCCGGTCTGTAGAAAGCTGTGTTATCTGTATGGCCCGAGGCTACAAGCTTGTTATGAACAATCACGCGAGAATCCAAAAACAAGCAATAAGCATCGTTCAAATTTTTAAATTTGTGTTGAACTGCGCATACCATACAAAAAACTTGCTTCGGCTAGAGCAATCATCACTATAGATACACGGTGTCAATCATTTCCGACCTAACTTGTAGCCAAATTCGATTGTAGAACGTTGCTCCATTGCAAAAATTGTGACTTTAGTGACTAAAAACCAACTATATAGAACTCACATTTATATTTCTTCAGTTGAAAGATTCCTCGTAGCATGCGTCATTGTGTGATGCTTCTTTGAAGAAAAATACAAAAGAATCATTATTCAGTAATTCAGGTTTAGTTGACAATAAGTGACTCTTCCTTTCGATGAAAAAATCTTTTTATGTGTATGTAGCAT
Source organism: Zonitis immaculata (assembly GCA_037414775.1). Lineage (NCBI taxonomy): Eukaryota > Metazoa > Arthropoda > Insecta > Coleoptera > Meloidae > Zonitis > Zonitis immaculata. The sequence continues at coordinate 18,539 of JAZBGX010001383.1, forward strand.
AATCGATAATCGACTTTTAGTATTATGCATTGCTTTGATTATATAAGAGACGTTTTGTAGCACATATGTGATATAAATTTTCGTATATATATAGTTTAATAGTTTATGTAAACTTATATATAACTGGTTGTGTAAAGAGGTGGATTCAATTTGAAATTTCCGGTTTTAATTTCCGACTATAGTTCAATTATCATTTGAGTCCTTCTCACGGTATAAATGGCCTTTCTGTGCTTTGGCATAATAAGAGCAACGCATTATATATATATATATATATATATA